>JAVTVY010003292.1:0-36192 GCA_036873755.1 Hanleya hanleyi | reverse complement strand
GATACTACATGGAAATACGGATTCTTAAAGATCTTCAAAAGATGGGATTAAAAGGTCGTTTACCCGTTTTTATTTCCAACTTTTTGAATGATAGACAATTCCAAATTCGTTTGGGTACAACTATGTCTGATGATTTTGATCAAGACCAGGGTGTCCCACAGGGCAGTATTTTGTCTACTACTCTGTTTAGTATTAAGATCAACAGCCTGGCTGCAGTTCTGAATAAATCAATTGATGGCTCACTTTTTTAGACGATTTCAATATATCGTGTAGTGGGAAAAGTATACACAGTATTGAGAGAACATTACAACTTTGTCTACACAGAATTCAGAAATGGTGTCTAGAAAATGGTTTCAAGTTCTCCAGAGCTAAGACAAATTGTATACACTTTTGCAGAAAATGCTTCCAGCACGAAGATCCAAAACTAAAATTAGACGGAACTGAAATCAAAGTAGTAAAAGAGGTCAAATTTCTAGGCATGTGGTTTGATCAACGACTAACATTCAAATCACATATAAATTGCTTAAAAGCCAAAAAGCTCTGGATTTGTTGAAAGTCGTTGCCAGCTATAGGTGGGGGGGAGATCAGCAAACTCTCCTTCATTTATATCGATCGCTTGTTCGTTCCAAACTCGATTATGGTTCTATTGTTTACAATGGTGCAAGCAAGTCAAACTTGGCAAAGCTAGATCCTATTCTCCATCAAGGACTAAGGCTTTGCCTCGGTGCGTTCAGAACATCACCCAAAGAAAGCTTGTACGTAGAAGCGGATGAAATTCCGTTAGAACTTCGGAGAATTAAATTATCGCTGCAATATATCACAAAACTGCGTTCGAACCACTCAAATCCTGCATATAACTGTGTTTTCAACCCTGAGTACGCAGATTTATATTCGATAAAACCCTCGATTATTCCACCTCTTGGAATCCGTATGAAACCACATCTTGTAGCAGCTGGTATTAAAGTTAGTCAGATTTTACCTAACGAGCTCTTGCCAACTCCACCATGGCAGTTAGCCACACCAGAAGTAGATATTTCACTGACCAAATATAAAAAGGCAGACACGAGCCAGCTCGTGTATGCACAAGAATTTGGTCTACTGAGAGAGAAATACAGTTCACATCAGGCTATTTATACAGATGGTTCTAAAGATAGTGAGAGAGTAGCATGTGCTACTATCTTTAGTTCCAAAACTCAAACGTATCGACTGCCAGGTAAAAGTTCCATATTTACTGCAGCAGCAAAAGCTCTATTATCTGCTTTAGAAGGTATTGGATCCACTAGAAGGAAAAAATATGTCATATTCTCAGATGTCATATTCTCAGATTCACTTAAAGCAATTAAAAATGGAAATTCCACTCATCCCACCATCTTGGAAATTCTACAATTATATGACACCAGATTTGATCAACAGATAGATATTGTGTTTTGTTGGGTGCCTAGTCACGTGGACATCAAAGGCAGCACTGAAGCTGATACATTGGCTAAGGCAGCTCTAGATGAAGAAGTTGACCCTGTTGGAATACCATACAGCGATTTCAGTCTTTATGGGATACTATGGATAATAACAAACTTCACGAGTTAAAAAAAACGGTTGGTTATACTCACCTGAACAGTCATAAACGTTTTGACCAGGCCATGATTAGACGATGTGGGATCGGTTACACACGATTTACTCATGAATATTTACTAAAACAGGAGCCGATTCCAAGGTGTATACCTTGCCATGAAGATCTCACGGTGAAACATATTCTCATAGACTGCATAGATTTTAAGACTGTAAGAGATACTTTTTATCGAATGGCTACGCTGGAGGATCTTTTTAGCAGAGTGAAAGAGGATTGTATTTTAGGTTATTTGAGAGAGATTGGTTTGTTGTACAAATTTTAATGTTTGTACCTGTTTTAACGCATTAGTTTACCGAGTTTTTGAATTGATTACTTAGAACTTTGTTTGATCGTCGCTATATAGCTGAAATATTGCTGAATGCGACGTTAAACCTTAATTCTCTCTCTCTCTCTCTACACATCTACTGGACAACACGGCAAAGATGAAGGGAATCAAATCTCCAGAACGGATTTCAGCCCGGGGTACACGCTGTTCAGTTTTGATCTCACTCCCGAGCTCGCCGAAGGGGACAGTTTCAGTCTGATCAAAAATGGAAACCTTAGATTAGAGATGCGTTTAGCACAACCGCTTCCAAACACGATAAACGTAATCTGCTATGCAGAATTTGATAATATAATATACATAGACCGCACCAGAGCAGTCAGATTCGACTACGATTCCTGAAGAATACGGACCAGATCACCGCTGCTCTAAGATCTGACCGCATCACCGCGGAAGCATTCAGAGGTGTTTATTCATCATGGAAACCTTAGATTAGAGATGCGTTTAGCACAACCGCTTCCAAACACGATAAACGTAATCTGCTATGCAGAATTTGATGATATAATATACATAGACCGCACCAGAGCAGTCAGATTCGACTACGATTCCTGAAGAATACGGACCAGATCACCGCTGCTCTAAGATCTGACCGCATCACCGCGGAAGCATTCAGAGGTGTTTATTCTAGAGACGCTTTACCCAGAAAGAGGGGAGTAAAAACAGGCGTGAGGCGAGCCTATGTGTGCTACACGGATAAAAGTACGAAGAAGGGAGACCACTGGATATCCATTTTTATAGACGAAAACGGTGCGGGTGAATTTTTTGACAGCTACGGGATGCCTCCATCGCGCGTAGAATTCACTTCATTTCTGAGAGCTACGTCTAAATCGTGGACCTACAATGATGAGAGATTACAGGGATCGCTCTCCAGCGTGTGCGGACAATATTGCATTTTCTACCTCCTGCATAGATGTCGAGGGATTTTGATGTCACGGATAACCGACATGTTCACGACAAACTGATATTAAAATGTTTGGACACGATATCGTATACCAAAACGTCATTGTTTTTCAAGAGATGTTCCTTTGATCGATTTTGATTTAATAGCCCAAGCGTTCGCTTAGGAAAACAGATGTGTATGTTATGCTTTGTAGAATAGCAATAAAACGTGTTTGAAAAGGTATACCTACCCCAACAAATGTTTTTCTTCTATCTTTTCACACCGTACTTCCACCGTCTATGTATACACTCTTCTCGCTGATGTCGATAGCAACAAATGTGTAAATTCTCCACCCAGAGCGGACATTGGTTTTCATAGTATACCAATTTCCAGAACGGGTGCTGAATTTTTTGTTTTTTTTCCATTCTTTTTTTTCCTGGACGTGTAACAACTCCCGTAAACTCAAATGGAAAGGATGTAGAAAATATGGATATGAACAATATATCATGTAAAAAAAAAATGTAAATATATACAATAATATACAATCGGATATAATACAATTATATATACAAAAGAATATATACAATAATATACAATCGATTATAATATAGATATATAGAAAAGAATATATACATTAATATACAGTCGGTTATAATATAAAATATATACAAAAGAAATATAACAGAATGTTATAAAAATACCGTAAAATAATAACACACGATATAAAAAAAAACATCTACAGTAGTAAGGTGACAAATCATGAGATATCTGAGACACCCTTATCAACACCCTCAAACATCAATAACCGAAAGGTAAAGTGGTATAATTCGGACCGAGTACTCGTTTAGTGTAACAAGTTCTGTAATCCTTTAGTTCCACCCTGTTGTACACGCTCATTGCGACTTTGTTTCTACAAATTTTGCGCTCGTCCACTATAGTTCGCACAGGAAAACACTCTTTGCAGTTCTTTTTAGTAGGACGACATAGGCACTCCCCGGTAACGAATTCTTTGACCATATCTCTGACCGTATCGTAATTGATCGTCAGGGAATTATTGTAATTGAGGGTGAACCCCCTAACTTTACATACACGTCTTCCCTGATTGGTGACATAGGCATATTTTAGGGGGCCGCCGGAAACAAAACTAATTATGTATTTTTCCGGTTTGAGTTCCGAAGTCAGATCTCCGAGATACATACCCACTTCCGGTTCATAATAATGGGGATCAGTACAGTCTTCTCTACTTGTAAAAATACAACTGTCCGTGTCAAAATAAAGAACACGTCTATCCAGTTTTTCCAGGACGTCATACAGTTTCATTCGACCACCCGCTGTGGTGAATGCCGCTAGATATACGTTAGAAGAGGGTATGGTGGGGCGAACTCATCGTGATCGAACCAGTCGATCGAAATGACATCTCCCGTCATTATATGGACGTCCGCCACTCTTTTACCCTTATCGAAAAGGTATTCGTAAAATTCCGCCAAATCGGTGATAAAATTGGTTTTTCTAAGCCCTGTGTTTCGTTTAGCCAGTTTTCCCCATAAACGGTTCAGGATCGCTTTCGAATCCGCTCTTAAACCGGGATTTTTTTCGATTTTATCGGGGTCCAAACGAATACCCTCCTTTTGTTCGAACAAATTGATGTATCGAACTCTGTCTTCATCTGTTTTGACACAGCCAGGCCAGCCGCTGGCTTGCTGTTGGCTTATATCAACATGTTTCTGAAAATCAGAGAATATCCCCTCTACACTCTTCTCCGGGTTATATTGAATGGATTTCTCAAAATTATAGACCTCAAATACTTTCATAATTTTATACCCCTTCTCCAAGGCTCGGAGGATTTCAAAAATCACCCAAACACCGATTATGGCCCTTTGTTCGTCGCCATGGTTACAAGTGGGGACCTCAGAATCGCAACACGTTCTGCATAAGGGAAACAGTAATTTCTCCCTCGGTCTATGGGGTAGAACGGGTAAATACAACCCGCGAGGCGGTAGAATCTTCACTTTGGCAAAGCCTACGTAGTTTTCAAGGGGCTCAAAATCCCTAACTATTACTACGGGGTATCCTAGGGGATAGGACAATTGCTTTTGTACGCTCGGATATAGACTATTGAAATCCAAATATTTTATTTTCTCCCCCGTTTCGACTTCGTGGAATAATTTGAGACAATTTGTTCTCCCCCCAAATAGAGCCTCCCGTGGATCAAGACGTGTTTGTATGTCCGACGTATCCGCGAATACTCTCAGATCTACGTCGTCTGACATTTCCTTCTTGAAATCACACTCCCACATACACACGTACTTGTATCCTCGCTTTTCTATGGAAGACTTTTTACGCAAGGTTGCGTCATATAGGTCTCCCATAGCGATCCGTGATTTGGGGTTGTTTAAGTCACGATTATAACATTTGGGGCATCCGTGAATGAAACAACCGTGAAATTCATAACACGTATGCGTGCTCTCATCGTAACCATCGGCTCTGTAATTACCGATATGTTTCTCTTTTCCATTTAACCCGTGCTGTATGTTGAGAGAAATTCCATTCTCCCTAGCTCTGTGAGAGATCCATTCTAACCATATAATGGAAATACGTGAAAATTGATCGCTCGTAATTCCCTGAGCTGGAACTCGCGCAACGGTATTCGCTTTGAGGAATAAATGTTTGTAAATTGCGAAACAGAGACTGGCCACGGTAACGTGGTTGAAGGGATCAACACCGCACATGCGCACTCGTTTTTCAGGTGTTTTCGAGTTTTTAACTTTTTTCGAGCATACGGGTTGGGCTTTTTTTTTTACCCTTTTTAGCCGATCCTGTTCCATCACCACTCTTTTTTTCCAAAACCCGAGAAGTCCACTTCAGAATCATGTCTGAATTTTAAACAACATATTCTGAGAATGTGCACGTCCAAAGCGCAATACTGATACATTTCCTTCGCGAAATCGAACACTATGTTTTCGGATTTTTGTTGCGCGTGCCATTCTAAAAATTCATCGCGTTTATCACCTCGTATTCCATGGCACGCGTAAAAATGGGGGCCCGGAATAACCCCCACGTAATTCTGATTCTCAGGTGTATTGAACAGAAACGGGAAGTGACCTTTAGTAGTGTCTTTTAAACCGAACATTTGACCAAAATTTGATAACGGGGCGGGTATGAGATTTAAACTATCTACAAAACGCATGTCTAACACGGGGACGTGAATATATAAAAGCTTTCTACCTTGATAAATCACATGTGGTATAATGCAGTTACGTATCATGTATTTCATGACGAAAGACCCATCAAAACTTCTGAGGTTATGGGCTATACATGTATACCCCTTGTTTTTTCTCGTGAAGAGCCATTGGCAAAATGCATTCAGAGTGTCGGGACCCTTGAACACGTGTTCTCTCACACCGCACCCATCACAATCAATATGAATATCCTCCACGTCTATACAGCGAACACATGTTCTATGCGCTACACAATAATTGACTACATGTTCACCGGTATTCATCATGATCTCAAAATCAAAAAATATGAAATCATGTATAGCCTCTTGAGCGGTAGAGGGTTTCATAAAACATCTGTGTTTACCCGTGTAATATTGTTTGCAAGGGACACAAAACTTTTCCCAGCACACGTGATCTTCAGGAGGTCGACAAATCAAAATTTTACATTCGACGCATCTCCAAAACTTTTGACACATAGAGAGCAATGGTTCTTGAGTGCATACGTTTTCCGCCTTAACTTTGTGAATTTTAAAACATTGTTCACTATTACAAACTCTCTTGCATTCAATGCATGTTCGCGGAGAATCTTCCGGACAATCAACTCTCAGATATAAGCCACATTTACCCCTACATTACAGATGCCCTTCCCTATCGTTGTAAGGGGTAACACATTCATCGCAAAAATAATTGCTCCCATACAACCCCTTTGCCGACGTCACAGCACCGAAATGATTGTTGCTAAAATAAACATATAAATATGCGTCATTTTTTATGTGAGGAGATCCCCTATATACAATGCGGTTCGTCTTCTCGGCGGATATGACTCTAATTTGCATGTCTATGGCTAGCTCGAAGGCGGGAATGTCTTCCAGGGTACAGGGTTTAGTAATGTCAACTCCAGCTTTCCTACACAATTCAACGGCTCTAAGCCTCTGCGTAGGACGTTCACTCCTGCGAATTTGTTTGTATTTCACATCGTTATCCATATGAGCTTTACAAACCACTATTGCCCTAGGTAAGCAGAGAGTATTGTCTTTATTCTGGATCCTAACTATACACCTCTTTTCAATTAGATCTGTGGCTAAATGAACAAATCTATTACCACGACCCCCCAATGGAATTTGAACCGTTGCTACGTGAATTTCGAAATCTTCGTGAAATAATGTTTCCACAGACTGTAACATTAGCTCTATATAAGCGAGAACTTTTTACGCTGTAATTTCTGATTTCTGTCCGAGATGTAAAATGATGGGTGTCTGAAGACCTCTTTGATTTATAAAAACTCTGACTAAATCCCTGTCCGTTAACACTTCCGTAGCTTTAGCTAAAACGTGCTCCAAAGCCCTGGATAAAACTTGTAAATGTTGAGACCACAAAGTATCCCCATACTTCTCAGCTAACTTAACAACGAATATATTTTCCTTGATCTTGCAAGTCTTGGTAACTAAACCAGGACGGTTAATTATGGTATAGTCATCGTTTACATGGTGGTTATCTCCGACATTGTTATCGTCTACACGGATATGCGAGGAATCGTGTGTGTCAGCGCTGCCGTCTTCCACAGACGAGTCATCCTCTGTACCGTTCGTACCATCGTTACCACCACCACCACCAATCCGAATAGGTAACCCCCCTATCAAACGTAACGCTTGCGCAACGATATCGCTGTAAGAAAATAATTTTTCATTTGATTTTGTTTTCATCTCCCCAGGGGAAAGACATGTGTACAGGTAACATGCACGAAGGGGTATGATAACAATAGTGTAGACTATACATCATGAAAATGAACACGCTATGATATAAATGGCTAGGTAATATGTATGTGGTGATGTCATAGGGGACACGACGACAAAAATACATTCAGGTTCGAATACATGTTTAATAATGAGGGTCGGAGGGGAATGAAGGGGGGGGGGTGTGCGATATGATTACTATGATCGGAAAAACAAGCCGATACGGTATAAAAGACCGTAATATGAGGGATTTGGTGAGGTCATATGGGACAAGAGGACGAAATACACTCAACATCGATTACATGTAAAATAATGAGAGATGAAGATATGGGGGGGGATGTTGATACGGAAAATTGATAGATCATTGAGAAAGTAAGGCTTAATCGAAGAGGTCTCAGCTACATAATCATAATTCAGTGACATCAGTTCATGTTCACCTTGTCAAAATAAAAAAACGATGACGTATTGAGTTTCAACTGACAACAGAGAGTGTACAGAATGATCACAGCGGTCTCGGTTACACGAACATATTCTCAGTGACGTCATCAATATTTGTGCTAGTTTTGTAACGGTAAATCTGGGGGGGTCAGACGTTATTTCCACCGTCCAAGATATAACACCTTTACCAACTACATGAACCAGGGGTAACCGCCCCCCCCCCCCTTTTTTTGTTTTGTACAATATAAACCGATCATTTATCTCTCAAAGATAGAAAGGACTGCAAAATTGACATACTCATTGCATCAATTTACGCTCTAGGTTGAGTGAAAAATCATCAATACGCCTGTGCGCACACAGACTTCTAATGATAATATAGCGATACAGGAAGTGTAATGATTCCATAGCGTTTAACATGGTGTTGTTATTGTAAAATTGTAACCGGGAATCGAGCTATCATGGTAATTTTAAACGTAAGCCATGATAACATGTTATTTTATGATAAGGAAATATTTCATCAGTAGGGTGTGCAAATGTGATGATATTAATAAATAAAACACTCACCCCAAATCTTCATCCATCACGGAATTCTCCGACACAAAGTCTGTACCCTGATTTAGTACACATGCTTGTAGTGAAGGTTCACATTCACGAACTGTTCGACAAATAATATCATTCCGAGGGGAATGCTCACTATCCGTGGAAGATTCTTGGAGAATTTCGATGTCGTTCACAGCGCTACTCGGCAATAAAAGGTGAACAGGAATGTCAGGATCACGGTGTACATCGGTATCAATCAGCACTAAGTCGCCGACATCTTCAACGCCGGGGGATATATCCATAGAGTTTATTTCATGTGGTGGTTGAAACGGTCGTTTTTCTCGTTGTTCGCCTTACATATCATTCCGAGGCGAATGGTCACTATCCGTGGAAGGTTCTTGGGAGAATTTCGATATCGTTCACAACGCTACTCGGCAATAAAAGATGAACAGGAATGGCAGGATCACGGTGAACATCGGTATCAAACAGCACTGAATCGCCGACATCTTCAACAACGGGGAATATATCCATGGAGTTTATTTCATGTGGGGGTTGAACCGGTCGTTTTTCTTGTTGTTCACCATTGAAGGGGCCAGATAATTTTCTTTTCCTAGTTTGCGGGGGTCTACAAGATAAGAAATATATGAAAACGACTAGGGAATAAAACACAATACCGTAAGTAGTAGAAGTCTGAGTAATGAGTAGTAGGTTTTGGGGTAATCAGGAGCAGGTTAGGAGCAGGGGGGTGAGGGGTCTGATCAGGAGCAGGTTAGGAGCAGGGGGTGAGGGGCGTGTGTGGGGGTTATTTTGAAACACCGAAGTGTGTATCATAAAAAAGTATATGGTTTGACTCGTATTTTCCTATGAGTCTTTGGAATATTAATGAGATTATATCAATAACAAATAGATATTATTTTTTTATTTTTTCTGTAATTTGCGTTAGATAAACTCCGGTTAGTTATGTTATATGAAATGGTTCTGATTTTAACTTGGGTTATACTGGTTGTACGTTATACTGTTAATATTTCCATGTTATGGCCATCCAGCCTTAAACGGTGCTGTTGTCATTTCACGATCTGTTCATTAGCGTGTTTATTTTCTATACGGT
The DNA here is from genome assembly GCA_036873755.1 of Hanleya hanleyi. Taxonomy (NCBI): domain Eukaryota; kingdom Metazoa; phylum Mollusca; class Polyplacophora; order Lepidopleurida; family Hanleyidae; genus Hanleya; species Hanleya hanleyi. The sequence continues at coordinate 26,326 of JAVTVY010003292.1, read as the reverse complement.
TGTATTTTGAGACAATCTGTTGCTGACGCGCGCCTGACGTACCTGTGTGTTGTTCAAGCGAGGCGGTGTTGTTGGTTTTGACTAAGGTGTGGGTCGTTACCCGCTGTGTGAAAAATCTGTCCAGTTTATTATTGGTCATTAACAGCTGACACCTACCACTAATTACATACGGTCGTATATGGAAATCGCACATGCACCATTTGTTGTCTCATCACACAGACACGAAGTTTCATAGCTAAGTCTTCCGTACCACTCATTTACAGACATCATGGATGCTTATTTATGCGAACGTTGTGGGTCTGTATTTGGTACTGATGCTACACTACGCCGTCATCTTGAAGAGGTTAATTGCCGTAATTCTCATGATGAGATCACGGATTTAGACAATCATGTACCTCCATCGAAAGGAAAAAGCTTTAAATGTTCCGATTGCGGTAAACTGTTCCCGAGAGCTTATAATTTACGCTGTCATCGTATGAACATGCATAAGATAGTGGAGGAGCCCCAACCATCGACGTCCAGTGCTGAAACAGGAACACCTTCACGTGTTGATAAGCGAGGAGAACGTAAGAGAGCTCGTGCTATGGTACATGAGTGTAATGAAGAGGGTCGGTCGCAGCCTGATCAACAGAAGAAACAGGCACCTGCTAAATCACAAAGGATGGATGATCATAGAGAGGTAAGCAACTTAAGCTTAATATTAATAATAATAATATTAATAATAACTAGAACTGCAAGCAGTTATGATGGCTTCCATATCTAGACTGTTGTTGCAGTTGCGATAACAATATTGCATGCGCAGATACCTATGATGTACGTTTAGCAGCCCTCTGGTCATCCTGCGGGACGTACAGGCTCATTCACTCCACTGTTGGAAACATGACAAAAATTCAGAAATGGCTTCAGAGTTTCAGAAAGCACTTTTTCTTGGTCGGCAGGACGTGGGAAACACCTAAAATAGGTACAGAAAACTGTCTCTGGAGTCCAGACTATGACTTGATTGGAGAAAGTTGAGCTTGGAAATTAGTCGCCCAGAGATAACAAAAGCAGACTGTAAGAAGCGCTAAGTATAGTTTCAGCCATAAGCTCAGACCTACTCACGTGTCATGTTCTACCATACCTCTGAAACTAATAATGCGATCATGCTGGAATTTGACTGTCATCACACCCGTTATACAGGGAGTACGTATGTCAAAAATCAGAATAATCTGACCCCCCCGTTTCTGTAATATTACACAAAAGTACTTCAAAAATCATGTGATTGTCAGCATTATTTGACAGTCTGACAGTTTTGATTGATCTATAGCGGCAAAACTATCAGAGATACGAAGAAATGGATGGCATACTTGTGAAAGAGCTGCTCCAGGAGAATAAAATGCAACAAATTAGAAGCCTCTATCTCTAACGGTTCGCGAGTTACAGCTCTTCAAACATGCGTTCAGTTTTTGACAAAATTCAAGACAGCGGCAAAACCACGTGACCTAGAAACTTAATTTTTACATATTCTTCTTCGTCATATTATGTAGCATATATGTAACCACTTGTCCGGTCAACATCTGCAAATTTAAAATTTGACCTAATTTGGTAGGTCACTTTTGGTCATCTGTTTTCTATGCAGCAACTTCTTTTTTATCACCCTTGAACGCGCATGGATGGCTGATGATGTATGCCAAATATCGAAAGGATTGGCCTGGTGGTTCTGGAGAAGAAGATGCTTTTAGGTTTCAGGTAAAATTCAAGATGTCGGTGGAAGCAATTGACCAATCAGAAATATTCAAAAGTATGCACTAGTTTTCAACCTGTTCTGTCAGTCTGTGAAGTTTCAGACTTGTCAGTCTGATAGCTTCTGAGAAAAATGAAAGACAAAAATCTGGCAGAATAATAATAATAATCAGAACAATCTTAATAAGTCTTCCAAAGTCTTGGAAGCCTTAATAATACTAATAATTGGGGGTAGATTTCTTGTATAAATGAAGTGGTGGGTAGCTCTTTAGATTCAGCCGGTATACTGAGGTCATCTCCTTTATATTTATAGGGTATTAATGGAGTCGATGTTGGGTCTCGATCACACGAACTTGACACAGTTGTTGGAGCTGATGGGGAAGTAAACGACAACGTTATGTTCGAACATGGACGCGAGATGGAGGCTAGTCGGGTATTTCGAGATGACCCTGTAAACATACCGGATGTCTATATACCAACCGAAGAGGAGATGAGGCGGGTGTATCGTGAGAATTGGTCGATGATCCGACATCGCTTTAGTAGAAACAATCGTGTTCAAAACACTTATAATTTCAGGATGACTGGACTGGCGGCCATAGCTGACTATGCGCGCATGGTATTTAATGACCAGAACACTTCTTTCAAAATAAATATTTCCTTCGATTTTGTTTTGAGGCATATCGAAAGTAATGAACTGAGGTATTACCCCGGTAGTGTGAATAACGCCCGTGTCTTCCACGAACCGTATATTATTCGATCAAGAGCGGATTTTAACAGGTTTCTCGAAGAGTTGGAACGGTTAGACGCTTTGGAATTTGCTAGGCAACAGCGTCCAAATAGTAAATGGATAGCTGAACTCCTCACAAATATCGTGTTTTACGTTAATATACTGCCTTTTATATTAGTCGGGGGGGGGTGTGCGTTTACCGTCTTACGTTATGAATAATAAGGGGTTGTACTCTTTAACTAAGGGGGTAGGAGGTGTTTATAACGATCAGAAGTGTTTATTTCGATGTCTCGCTATCCACTTAAATAACACCAACCCTAGAAGTTGTGAAAAGCGAACGAATGCTCATTTTAGAAAGTATATTCAGGCTAGAGGTATAGAAGGCCGGTATTTTAGGGGTGTGTCTTTACATTCCTTGTTAGAAGTTGAACGTTTATTCAAAGTAAATATAACGGTATATTCACTGGGTTTTGATTGGGGTTTTGAGTCACAAGGTGAAGATGGCGGTGTTGTTTATGGGGATAGTGAGATGGGTGTTGAGGATAACGCGAACGTGGTGGAACTCGAGGTGGCCCGACTCGTTCGCCGTTCCCCGTGTAGTTACCCTAGTACAATGTATCTAAATCTACACGAACACCACTTCAGTTACATTTTTGATTTGCGTAAATATTGTCGGAATTTCGCTTGCTCGAAATGTGGTAAGTTATTCCTCTGGCAATTCAATCAGCAGCGCCATGAACGAACATGCACGATAACCGTGAAACGCATCTTCCCCGGAGGTGTTTACCACATACCGGAGACTATTTTTGAATTATTGGCTGATGAAGGTATAGATATACCGGAATGTGATAGATATTTTAACTTTCGGTGTTGTTACGATTTTGAAACGTTTCTTAACCGTACGCCTGACACCGTTGAAAACATGAGAACTAGGTGGACCGCGAGGCATGTACCCATGAGCGTAGCTATCAATTCGAATGTACCCGGTTTCGACTCACCACACTGCATCGTTTCAAACGGTGATACTTTTGATCTGATTGAGCGTATGATGATTTATCTGGATGGTATTAGTGCTAAGAGTTTCGAACTTTTGATTGACAAATTCGGTTACGGTCTCGATGAGATCCACGCACGGGTGATGTTGAAGCGGGATGACACTGAACAATCGGGTGGGGGCGCCCAGAGTACGCAAACGTATCTCGAGAAATTGAGGGCGCGGTTCATAGAGTATCTCATGGAGTTACCGGTGTTAGGGTTTAACTCCGGACGGTACGATTTGAATCTCATAAAAACCAGACTGTATATTTATTTAGTTCAACACGACAAAGTCAAACTACACGTGGAGAAAAATTCAAATCATATGGTATTAGCGACCTACAAACTCAAATTTTTAGACATCCGCAATTATCTGGCACCTAATTTTTCTTACGGGAAGTGGGTTGTGGCTTACGACTGTACAGTCGGTAAAGGTCGTTTTTGTTTCGAGTATGTCGACTGCTGGAGAAATTAGAAGAAACAGCGCTACCACCCCCTGAGGCTTTTTACGATGGTTTGCATGATAAAGCTATAACCTCAGATGAATACGATAAACTTCTGGTAGTTTGGCGGCAGCACAACATGCGTACCCTCCGTGATTTTCTCATTTGGTACAATTCACTAGATGTGTTGGGTTTCTTCGAGGCTGCGCAAAAGATGTTTGATTTTTATCGGAGAAAATCCATCGATATGTTTAAACAGGCTATTAGTGTCCCGGGGTTAACGCAGGTGTTCTTGTTTTAACGCATTAGTTTACCGAGTTGTTGAATTGATTACTTAGAATTTTGTTTGATCGTCGCTATATAGCTGAAATATTGCTGAATGCGATGTTAAACCTTAATTCTCTCTCTCTCTCTCCCTTGTTTAAAAAACTGAATACCTGCTTTTCCTTAATAGCCGCGAAAGACGCTGATATGTACGACACATTCCGCAGTAATATAGTTGGGGGCCCCTCCCTTATTCTCCATAGATACCACGAAAAGGGGAAGACCCTTATTAAGGGTGGCAAACTGTGTGAGAAAGTTCTAGGTTTCGACGCGAATGCCTTGTATTTAAGAGCATTGATGAACCCGATGCCGACACGGGAATATACTAGACGGAAAGCTGAAGACGGGTTCGCGCTGAAGGAATGCCCTTGGAAAATAGCTGTGGTATGGTTGGAATGGGAGGCGCGAAAACGTGGTGTAGCTATTCGCCACAAAGCGAATAACACTGAGAAACGAATCGGTGATAAACAGATTCCGGTAGATGGTTTTGCTATCGTCGGTAAAGAGAAGCGGAAAGTCGTTCTGAACTTCCACGGTTGCTATTTTCACGGTCACGCATGCAGGTTAATGCGTAAACAGGACGGTTCGTACAACTTTAATAATAGGTGTTATGGAACGCGTGAAGAGTTATACGCGAAAACTGTAGAGATAGGTGACTACATTCGACAGGAGGGTTATGAACTGGTTGAGAAGTGGGAATGTGAATTTCTAGAGGAAAAGAAAACCGACGCTGCGTTAGGCGCTTTTTGTAGAGAGTTCGGTCGACCCTTAGACAAATATCGTTTTTTATCCGAGGCGGTTATTCTGCAAGCTGTCTCCGACGGTCGTTTGTACGGTTTCGTAGAGTGCGACATCCACGTACCCGACTCCTTAAAAGAGTCTTTCGCCGAATGTCCGCCTATTTTCAAAAATACGGAGCTTTCACGTGACGATATCGGGGAATACATGCGAGCATTCGCCGAAGCAAACAATATAATGCAACAGCCACGACGATGTCTGATAGGTTCCATGTTTGGTGAGAAAATCCTGTTAGGGACACCTTTGTTAAAATGGTATCTGGCCCACGGTTTACGCGTCACCAAAATTAATCAAATCATGGAATACACGCCGGACGCCTGTTTTGAGGCTTTCGGTGAAGTTGTATGTGATGAGAGGCGCTTTGGGGATACTGATCCCAAGCGTAAGATCATCGGTGAGGGGTACAAGCTCCTTGGGAATTCGGGATATGGAAAATCTTTGAGCTGCAAGGAACGTTACCAACGTGTATCCGTGTGTGATGAGCGTAAAGCCACTAAGCTCATCAATGATAAGTTATTTAGGTCGTTGAACGTCATCGATGAGAAAACATTCGAAGTGTAATCTTTTGGTAGAATAATGACAATCCAAACTTAATCCGTACACATCTGGTCGTATGCCGTAGCTGTCGAAAAATTCTATATTCCGCTCATTTTCTAGAAGATACACACACCAGTGGAACCCTGGACCACCGCTGTGATCGATGTTTATAATATACGAGGCTGGGTAACGGGTGATTTTCGATGGTATTCGATCTATAGCGTATACACCTAAGCTGTGGGATTTTAGTTCAGGGTCGGTATGCAGAATTTCCTTCAACTCCCGTGAATTCATCGTTCAATAGTCGATAATAATATTCCTGCGTTTGGTCACTTCGATTAAATTATCAAATTCGGCGAACACGAGAAGATCTAGAGTTCTCTCCGTAGGTCTGCTAAATTGTAGCTCTACACGTAGATTCCCGCTGCGGACCAGAGACCAAACATCTCCTGATAAATCGGGAGTAAGATCGAACGCGAGTAACGTATAACCACGGTGGTAGTCTTCTCGACTGATACCATTTCCTTGGTTTTTGAACAGCGTGTTAGTCCCGCTGAATAAAGAGTTAAAACACCGTATACACTGGACACACCCGTCTGTATCGAATACAGGCATGAAAGGTCGAGCTGGAACCTGATCGCCGTTCATATACACAGCAGCGAACGATAAATGGCTGTGTTTGAAATTCAAAGGATTGGTCTGGTAAGTACCGGAGAAGGCGGTATCATCTACCAGGGCCAGAATTACTTTTTTGGGGAGCTGTCCAATAAAAATATTGTCTTGTTGTATATTTCTAAGTCCTGCTTGGATGTTAATAACACGTTTCGTGACTCGTGTTATGGCGTATCTCGCATTAGCTCTCTCTAGAGCTTGTTCATGGGCTAGTTGCACTGCTGGACTCACCTGGACTTTGCGTATGAATAAAGAGGCTTGAATAATTTGAAATTTGAAAGCAGCACCCTGCGCTGAACTCATCAGCGCGAACGCATCTTTGTTCCTGATTAATTTAAACTTCACATCAATCCCGCTCAAAAGGAGTTTATCTTGGCTAGTGATGTCTGTGTGAAGACGACCGACTAGATCAAAGGTTTTACTTTTGATCGTTGGAATAGTTCTCAAAGAGAGACCTCTATTAGGGTTAGCGGCATGAGGATCTGCAACATCCATACGACCTGGTTGATCGCGGTAGAATAACCCAGCTGTTAATTGAGACTCCTTAGCCTCTTTCCCGAAAGATAGCAAGGTCTCCAAGTAGGCCCTGTTACTGTATACATGTTCTGGAGAAGTGACGACTCTGTCATTTAGGGTAATTTGAACCTGACTGAATAGTGAGGCTATCGGAAAGTTAGTCGGACCTACTGTAGCATCGTCGGCTAAAGCGGAACCATCCTCGTTCGTAATTTTACATTTTAGATACAGCTGCGTTTGGGCCAAATCCAGGTATTCTGTAGACTGCTTGATGATGAATTCTATAGGTGCTCCATGTGATAACACGGCTAAGGGTTGGTACTCGATAAAACTTCCTTTATCTATACTAGTCTGGGTGAATGGGATTTGAAAAATGTCGATTTCACTCTTCGTGTAGTAAAGACATGATTAAAATGCTTCAGTCGCTGTTCTACGTACTGGTCTTCTTCGCGCTTGCGTTCTGTTTATACCGTCGTTGGCAAACACCTTTCTGAAAACCTCACCACTGACAACTTTTCCCGCGTGTAGCCCCCGCCGCGCGACTGATGTTCTTACATCCCGACCACCTATAACATCATTAGCTACGCCGACTAATGTTCGTTTAGCTACAGGAGCCACAGTTTTTAGTCCCTGTTTTAACATCGGCAAAGCTATTTTAGCTAGACTACCTAATATGTTACCCAAACCAGCTCCATACATAGGAGCCCCTCGAAAAACGGATAATCCCCCACCACCAGCTTGGTTCAGGTAATAAGCGGTAAATGCACCGTTATCACACACGTAAGGCGTCCTCATATTTCTAATCGTTTTTTCCTGAAGTGAAGTATACAGATTACCGTACCACCGTCAAACTGAATAGGTTTACTCGTGTCGCGACAGATATAGATTTCAACGGTGTGGAATAGGGTATGTGCTAGTGTTAGGTAGTACGGTTTCAAAAAAGTTTTTGAAATGACACCACCATCCCGAATACCAACATGAGCGTTTCTTAGAAGAGGAGCTCGAGTATCACCCACGATCTGAGGTTGTACCAAGTCCGAGTAGATGAAAAGACTGTTAATACCCATAGATAGATTAATACTTTTGGGAATTGTAACGGTCTTATCTGGGACTCTAGCTTCAGGAAACCCTAAAGCCCAAACTAATGGTGGTGTGAGAAACACTTTAGCCTTATTTTCTATTTTAAAGTGCGATCTCCAGTGGGGTTTCTTAGCGCTAACCCTAATACTAGTTGTATGGTGCATCGCTGAGTTTACCGCTTCTATTAAATCACCAGGTCGTTCATAAAACCCTGGTGTTATAACAGCTTTCTGACTTAAACCGTTAATATTGGAGTAGTAAAACACATTTTCACCATCTTCTATATTAAACCAATTGGTAGGAAATTGAATATCGCTCAAAGCAACTTGCCAACTTTGATCCAATTGTAATCCCTGCAGCAAATGCGTTCTGAAACTATGCTGTTTGTTATTGGGGTAGTTTGCCAAACTACCGTTACTAGGGAGCGTTACATAAAACTGATCCATATTGACTCAAATAGCTTGCATGTCTCCTTCATTCACCCAACTATTGAACTGAGGACCATAACCATACCACTTGACTAAATACTGTTTAACACCAGCACGTCTTCTCGTTCTGAGCACCGTCTCTATCAGATGAACAGCTGTATCATCTTTGAAAATGCGCAATAATTCCTTCTCGTAAAAAGTTACTCTGATGACCTCATCGTTGTAATCCTTCACTCTGTAAACAGGTGGGTGTCGCGGAATGCGGGTCGCGATTGTAAATATTTCTTGTGTCCAGTTCGGTAGGTAACCTTTTTCAAACAGGAGTTTATTTTTACTTATGCGAACTTGATCACCTACTCGGAATTTAAACTTGATGGGTGCCCCGGGGAAGACATCTTTGAAAAGCGTGTCCCATACGTCAAACTCGTTATCTGGTGACACTTAAACAGGGGCACGTTTTATACTTCGGTGGTACGAGTTATTATAGGAGTGCAGTACGGCCGGTACTATCTCGACATAGCGATTAGTGTGATGAGCTGTAAAGTATTTGAACAACAGGCCCTTGATCGTCCTTATAAAGCGCTCAGCGACAGACGCATGCGTCGTATTGTTGGTTGTATAAAATTGAATCCCATTATCCTTTAAAAGTTTCTGAAACTTTTTATTAGTAAATTCCGTCCCCTCATCACTCTGCACCTTCCGCGGTTTACACCCTTCACTTAGGATACTAGAGAACGCTGCGGTAACCTCCTTGGCGGATTTGTTTTTTATTAGACGGACCCATGCGTATTTCGAGAACACATCGATACAAACCAGTATGAACGTGTAACCGTCGTTGTCCTTACTATAGCTAGATACATCCATAAGATCGATCTGCCATAACACCCCGATACCGCTAACGAGTACCCTATTTTTAGGAAAACGCTTCCTAGCCTGCCTGTGTAGCGTATACGGATCGATACCAGCCAGCCATCTCTCGATATAGGGTCGTCTAACTACATACCCCGCATTTTTGGCAGCCCGATAAAGATTATTTACACCCCTAAAACTAGCCGGATTGCGAGGGTCGTGGTAAACACGATGTAGGAAACGCTCCATGACGTCAGGTAAACTAATGAATAAAGTGAACTAACACAGCATTCATGCTACTGACAAATTTTAATACAATGAGTATAATAAACAATCGGCATGAATAACAAACACACACACACACACATATACACAAAACTGGATTCGAATACGACTGTATGGTATCGTTATAAGTTATTTCACCAGTTCATTAAATAGTCTATATACGTTGCGGGGTTGCATTTAGAGCATTGAAAATGTTCGATTTGATTATGGTGTAGGACCCCAAACCCCAAAATGTCGTCAACATCGTCCGGCGTATTACCGCCATTATCATTCTGCAGATCTTCACTCGGCAGATCACTCGGCAGTTCGCTCACAGAGGCTAAAACGGGGTCAAAACTCTCCGGTGGCAGGCAACGTTCAATCTCCATCATATTAGCCTCGATAACAGGTATGAGAGTTTTTAATTTGGCACAAGAGTTTTCGGCTAATGTATATCCTAGAGCCCCCGGGGCCAGTTTATCACCATTTGTGCCTCGTTTAACATACCACTGCCGGATATGGATTAACCAATCTTCCCTGTAACAAGCGGCGTTTAAGATTAACTTCTCTCCTTCGTCTAGTGGGATGGGAGTTTCAGTCGGTTCTTCCGCTCGAATCATGGCTCCACTCGAGGTAACACTCTTTTGAAGGTGAACCAGCCATCCTTAGTGAGTGTAACAAGGGTGCTACAAGGATGTAGTGTCATTCCAGTCTGGTTGTATCTCTGGAAAACCACATTCGGCTTGCCCTCTTGACCGAAAACTTTAACCTACAAGTTCTTCGTTAAAGCGTACATTGTGGTATACACCGGGTTGGACTCTTGTATAGTTTAGCGTGGCAGTCGTTGTGAAATTATGATAGTTGCCCCGATGTGTGTCGTTTTATACATTACAGATATCGATCTGCGTTTCTTGCAGAAACTTATAAAACAGGGCTATTCCACCAAGCGCCTCCACTCAAAGTTTCTCAAATTTGGCGATACATATCGCATGCTGATAGCAAAATACGAACGTAGCGCGCAAGATCTAGCGCTACGTAATTGTGGCTTAATACACCGTACTTCAAGGTCATGGACTCTGAACTCACAATCAAAGCGTGACTGAGTTAGATGAGACTCTATAACGAATATTATGGATTAAGAATACTGATCAGCGATACGGATTTGATATTTTTGAACATCATGATGTCTTGCCGGCATCATTGAAAAGTTGACCGTCTTGCAGGAAACAAGCCTATGTTTATGCATACTTTTGTCTTTTTGAATTTGGTGCTAATACTGTAATATGGAAATGGAATAGGTCTTTGGATTATGGACGCGGATATTCTCTAATGGACGACGGCTGGATTATGAATGACGGACTAGACGCTTGTAATTCAGCTGCTGCATCTATACAGAATACTCCGAGAGGGACAGGTGTGATGGGGGTTAATTGAAATAACACACCGCTCCAGCTGGTTAAACCCACGAACGCAATTTTTTATCATCATCAATAAGGGTGTTACCTAATTTCACATTATCGGTCTGCAGTAGAATATCAACAGAACGGGTGAACGCAGTCGAGCCTCGTTTGGGGAGTAACATTAATAAAGTTCGAGTCTGATCAAATATCAATTTCTCTACAATAATTTCGTCATACATAGATCGGTTAATTACACCCTCACGTAGCAGAGCCTGGCACACCCTTTCCACGTTTTTCATTTTACCGATTAAAGCTGTAATATTACAACGGAGAATAGCTCGGTGGATCCGTTCCATGACGTTCAGTACGAGTGGTAGTTATTATACAACTACAGCCTATACATAGGAACGCTATTAACGTTAACAGCTGTGCGCATATCGATTTTAAACGATAGCGTGTCCAGACATGTCCGAACATAGAACGGGAGTCTGGGTACGTTATAACATCTAAATGTATAAATGTAACACAATGAGTTGTATGGACAATCAAATAGCGTATTTATTAACTCAGAGCTTTCGACTCTCATGCCGGACAGGAGCCGATTCCAAGGTGTATACCTTGCCATGAAGATCTCACGGTGAAACATATTCTCATAGACTGCATAGATTTTAAGACTGTAAGAGATACTTTTTATCGAGCGGCTACGCTGGAGGATCTTTTTAGCAGAGTGAAAGAGGATTGTATTTTAGGTTATTTGAGAGCGATTGGTTTGTTGTACAAATTTTAATGTTTGTACCTGTTTTATCGCATTAGTTTACCGAGTTTTTGAATTGATTAGTTAGAATTTTGTTTGATCGTCGCTATATAGCTGAAATATTGCTGAATGCGACGTTAAACCTTAATTCTCTCTCTCTCTCTCGAGCGGCTACGCTGGAGGATCTTTTTAGCAGAGTGAAAGAGGATTGTACTTTAGGTTATTTGAGAGAGATTGGTTTGTTGGACAAATTTTAATGTTTGTACCTGTTTTAACGCATTAGTTTACCGAGTTTTTGAATTGATTAGTTAGAATTTTGTTTGATCGTCGCTATATAGCTGAAATATTGCTGAATGCGACGTTAAACCTTAATTCTCTCTCTCTCATGCCGGAGCCTTTATCAAGTGATCTGTTGAATTTCATAAAATTGCCAGTAGATATACAGATTGTCCAATAGTTTATCCGTTTCCATGGAAGATCGAATGTGATATAGAGATATACACCATAATGGTTTAATTGTTTATTTATTCTAGAGTCTAAAACAGTACCCGTACTTACGATTAGAGTCATTTGTACAGGAATACACGACATAAATGTTCTCTCTCCATTCTAGTTTTAAGCCCAGCTTTGCATAAAAAGCACGAGCAACACAGTCTGTCGCATAGAAAAACGTCCGACAGTTCCACTGCATCACATGAACACCTCACGCACAGGGGTTTGGCGCATTTTGCGCAAGGCTTCACCATAATGTTGACGGAAGATCTATAACACAGTTTCGAGAAATACTCCTCATTCAAGTTTCTCCTCACGAGATGAAACCGTGGCAAGTCGTCAGAGTCACGGGGCGATTTTGGTGGACGGGTCAGCCACAGATCCGGTGAACAATAAAGTGCATCCACACACGCCGGAACTTCCAACGTGTGATCCACAACCACCCTACGGCGCTTGGCACGACGAGCAGCGTCGCGTTCAGCAGCACACTCGTTTTCTATATCTTGCCGGATCTCATACCAACAGCCATCGTACGCATATGTAGGGGTATGACATTCGCCGTACTGGCGTTGGTACCTCTCGCGCGTCTCGGCGCCTTCCCAAAGGTTGTCGTACACAGCCAGAGCGGCCTCATTCGATAATCTCGGTATTGGAATATCCAACCACGTCCGCGGTTTCTAATAAAATACAACGGTCTTTGTTTTAACACAGAACGATTGTTCTATAGATAACGTGACTTATTAATTATTATTCACCATTGATAGGTTTAACACAAAAAAACAACTTAAATTATTATTATTATAATTATTATTATGATTACTATTGTTATTATATTATTATTATTATACTATATAATAAGGTCTTAGTGGTGTAAAATCTGTATGTGAAAACAACTTACCGTTCGCTTTGGCCTCGAGTTCGTAGGACTGTCCGTCAACATGGTGACGTCGTGAACGCTATCATAGTGGTTAATCAGCGACTTCTCAAGATGAAACCGTTCAGAGCATTGCGTACACTTGAATGTATGCTTAGATGGTGAATCTACTACCAAGCAGACGTCGTGATGATCACTATAATGCTGTTTCAGGTTATCTTCAAACACGAACTCCTCCGAGCAGACATCGCAACCGAACGTTTTTAGAGCCGCCATATTACTTAATCAGAGAAATTGGAAATTGATTCTCGACTATCAAAATTGATTACCGGTACCTAAAATAAGCGTATATATGTCCACCGGTAGACATCAGCTGTTCAACACAAATAATAATAGGCGCGACCTATACAGAATGGAAATTCTGCAAATGTAACGAATAATTCTTATATAATATCTATACCAATGTTTTATGAATCAACAACAACAAGAAGCGTCCACACTCCGCGAATACGACCGTATATAATTAGTGGTAGGTGTCAGCTGTTATTATTAATGACCAATAATAAACTAGACAGATTTTTCACACAGCGGGTAACGACCCACACCTTAGTCAAAACCAACAACACCGCCTCTCTTGAACAACACACAGGTACGTCAGGCGCGCGTCAGCAACAGAAAATAGAACCGCATAGAAAATAAACACGCTAATGAACAGATCGTGAAATGACAACAGCACCGTTTAAGGCTGGATGGCCATAACATGGAAATATTAACAGTATAACGTACAACCAGTATAACCCAAGTTAAAATCAGAACCATTTCATATAACATAACTAACCGGAATTTATCTAACGCAAATTACAGAAAAATAAAAAAATAATATCTATTTGTTATTGATATAATCTCATTAATATTCCAAAGACTCACAACATCAGAGGAGATATCTAAATCTAGCACAACCTGATGCAAACTCGGCTACCAAAACACAACCGGGTGTACTGAATATGGAGGATATGATAACACTTCACACTCCAGTGAACGCCAGACGTAAAACAGAGACACTCGGGAGTATAATCAAACAACACCCCCACCGCATAAATTGGGATTCTCGGGGTAAGGTTAGTGTAGACGGTCGAAGTATAGAGGGGAGCCACATCGCCGATACCGTGCACGATCTCATGGTCTCAAGAAAACAATTTAACCCCGTGGGGTGGGAGCGTGTTTCTGAGGTATTACACGACATAGGGGTTCCACGAAGTCTAATCTTAAACATTAAACGCCATTATAAAGCACCTATAAGTGTAACACCACCGCACTCCATTATTGTGGATGCTGACTTCCCACCCGTAACGCCGATCAACCGAGCGACACCTCAACATCTACCCTGGACTGATCCAAAAAATAAAACGGATAATATACCCACCCGACGGATCACCCGCAGCGCAAGATCGACGTGGCAGTCGTATTAAAATCTACAAACAAACATGTATCTATTTATCGGTGTTATAACTATAATAAATAACAATAAACAATAAACAACAATCTATTTCGTACGGGTTCTTTTATATATACATAGGTTGTCTCCTTAAGAACTCCGCATCAATCTCCGGAAACCGTGTACGGTATCGCCGGTTCACAAAGTTGTTAACGGTTCTATCATTAACATATTTATCCGTAGTAAAATAATTCACGAGGTTATCGAACGGTACACCTAGTCCGCGTTTCACCAGAACCAGATACCGTATTGGCCGCATACAGTCGAGAATAAGTTCTGTAATCTTTTGGTAGAATAATGACAATCTAAACTTAATCCGTACACATCTGGTCGTATGCCGTAGCTGTCGAAAAAGTCTATATTCCGCTCATTTTCTAGAAAATAAACACACCAGTGGAGCCCCGGACCACCGCTGTGATCGATGTTTATAATATACGAGGCTGGGTAACGGGTGATTTTCGATGGTATTCGATCTATAGCGTATACACCTAAGCTGTGGGATTTTAGTTCGGGGTCGGTATACAGAATGTCCTTCAACTCCCGTGAATTCATCGTTCAATAGTCGATAATAATATTCCTGCGTTTGGTCACTTCGATTAAATTATCAAATTCGGCGAACACGAGAAGATCTAGAGTTCTCTCCGTAAGTCTGCTAAATTGTAGCTCTACACGTAGATTCCCGCTGCGGACCAGAGACCAAACATCTCCTGATAAATCGGGAGTAAGATCGAACGCGAGTAACGTATAACCACGGTGGTAGTCTTCTCGACTAATACCATTTCCTTGGTTTTTGAACAGCGTGTTAGTCCCGCTGAATAAAGAGTTAAAACACCGTATACACTGGACACCCCCGTCTGTATCGAATACAGGCATGAAAGGTCGAGCTGGAACCTGATCGCCGTTTATATACACGGTATCATCTACCAGGGCCAGAATTACTTTTTTGGGGAGCTGTCCAATAAAAATATTGTCTTGTTGTATATTTCTAAGTCCTGCTTGGATGTTAATAACACGTGTCGTGACTCGTGTTATGGCGTATCTCGCATTAGCTCTCTCTAGAGCTTGTTCATGGGCTAGTTGCACTGCTGGACTCACCTGGACTTTGCGTATGAATAAAGAGGCTTGAATAATTTGAAATTTGAAAGCAGCACCCTGCACTGAACTCATCAGCGCGAACGCATCTTTGTTCCTGATTAATTTAAACTTCACATCAATCCCGCTCAAAAGGAGTTTATCTTGGCTAGTGATGTCTGTGAAGACGACCGACTAGATCAAAGGTTTTACTTTTGATCGTTGGAACAGTTCTCAATGAGAGACCTCTATTAGGGTTAGCGGCATGAGGATCTGCAACATCCATACGACCTGGTTGATCGCGGTAGAATAACCCAGCTGTTAATTGAGACTCCTTAGCCTCTTTCCCGAAAGATAGCAAGGTCTCCAAGTAGGCCCTGTGAATGTATACATGTTCTGGAGAAGTGACGACTCTGTCATTTAGGGTAATTTGAACCTGACTGAATAGTGAGGCTATCGGAAAGTTAGTCGGACCTACTTTAGCATCGTCGGCTAAAGCGGAACCATCCTCGTTCGTAATTTTACATTTTAGATACAGCTGCGTTTGGGCCAAATCCAGGTATTCTGTAGACTGCTTGACTGCTTCAAAAACCGATCCATTCAAAGCCCGTTCCTTCTCATTCACCAAACGCTATATAGACGATCTTCTCGCTGTGGATAATCGCTATATAAATGACGCAGTGAAGGATATATATCCACCTTCACTGGATTTGAAGGAAACTACAGATAGCCCTACAGGCACGTCTTATTTAGATCTCTACCTCTATAAAAATGAAGCGGGCATTCTCTCTCGTCGACTTTATGACAAAAGAGATGATTACAATTTCGACATCGTAAACTATCCCTTTCTGGATAGTAATATTCCAGTGGGACCTGCATATGGCGTATACATATCTCGCTTAGTAGCATTTGCTAGATCCTGTGTTAAATGTGATGATTTTAATCAACGTCACAAAACATTGTTGCAGAAACTTATAAAACAGGGCTATTCCACCAAGCGCCTCCACTCAAAGTTTCTCAAATTTGGCGATACATATCGCATGCTGATAGCAAAATACGAACGTAGCGTGCAAGATCTATGGCACTACGTTTCGTAACTTGTGTCTAATTCCGCTTAACCCGGGGCTAGGGGCCGTATGAACCCATGTACTTCAAGATCCTCATGGTACTCATATGAACAGTCACAATCAAAGCGTGACTGAGATACATCCTTTTTTTTAGATGACGACTCTATAATGAATATTATGGATTAAGAATACTGATCAGCGATACGGATTTGATATTTTTGGAACATCATGATGTCTTGCCGGCATCATTGAAAACTGTTGACCGCTTCTCTCTTGCAGGAAACAAGCCTATGTTTATGTATACTATGATTGTCTTTTTGAATTTGGTGCTAATACTGTTATGTGGAAAATGGAATAGGTCTTTGGATTATGGACGCGGATATTCTCTAATGGACGACGACTGGATCCTTTATCTATACTAGTCTGGGTGAATGGGATCCAGCGCTTGCGTTCTGTTTATACCGTCGTTGGCAAACACCTTTCTGAAAACCTCACCACTGACAACTTTTCCCGCGTGTAGCCCCCGCCGCGCGACTGATGTTCTTAGATCCCGACCACTCATAACATCATTAGCTACGCCGACTAATGTTCGTTTAGCTACAGGAGCCACTGTTTTTAGTCCCTGTTTTAACATCGGCAAAGCTATTTTAGCTAGACTACCTAATATGTTACCCAAACCAGCTTCATACATAGGAGCCCCTCGAAAAACGGGTAATCCCCCACCACCAGCTTGGTTCAGGTAATAAGCGGTAAATGCACCGTTATCACACACGTAAGGCGTCCTCATATTTATAATCGTTTTTACCTGAAGTGAAGTGTACAGATTACCGTACCACCGTCAAACTGAATAGGTTTACCCGTGTCGCGACAGATATAGATTTCAAAGGTGTGGAATAGGGTATGTGCTAGTGTTAGGTAGTACGGTTTCAAAAAAGTTTTTGAAATGACACCACCATCCCGAATACCAACATGAGCGTGTCTTAGAAGAGGAGCTCGAGTATCACCCACGATCTGAGGTTGTACCAAGTCCGAGTAGATGAAAAGACTGTTAACACCCATAGATAGATTAATACTTTTGGGAATTGTAACGGTCTTATCTAGGACTCTAGCTTCAGGAAACCCTAACGCCCAAACTAATGGTGGTGTGAGAAACACTTTAGCCTTATTTTCTATTTTAAAGTGCGATCTCCAGTGGGGTTTCTTAGCGCTAACCCTAAAACTAGTTGTATGGTGCATCGCTGAGTTTACCGCTTCAATTAAATCAACAGGTCGTTCATAAAACCCTGGTGTTATAACAGCTTTCTGACTTAAACCGTTACTATTGGAGTAGTAAAACACATTTTCACCATCTTCTATATTAAACCAGTTGGTAGGAAATTGAATATCGCTCAAAGCAACTTGCCAACTTTGATCCAATTGTAATCCCTGCAGCAAATGCGTTCTGAAACTATGCTGTTTGTTATTGGGATAGTTTGCCAAACTACCGTTACTAGGGAGCGTTACATAAAACTGATCCATATTGACTCAAGATAGCTTGCATATCTCCTTCATCCACCCAACTATTGAACTGAGGACCATAACCATACCATTTGACTAAATACTGTTTAACACCAGCACGTCTTCTCGTTCTGAGCATCGTCTCTATCAGATGAACAGCTGTATCATCTTTGAAAACGCGCAATAATTCCTTCTCGTAAAAAGTTCCTCTGATGACCTCGTCGTTGTAATCCTTCACTCTGTAAACAGGTGGGTGTCGCGGAATGCGGGTCGCGATTGTAAATATTTCTTGTGTCCGGTTCGGTAGGTAACCTTTTTCAAACAGGAGTTTATTTTTACTTATGCCAACTTGATCACCTACTCGGAATTTAAACTTGATGGGTGCCCCGGGGAAGACATCTTTGAAAAGCGTGTCCCATACGTCAAACTCGTTAGCTGGTGACACTTCAACAGGGGCACGTTTTATACTTCGGTGGTACGAGTTATTATAGGAGTGCAGTACGGCCGGTACTATCTCGACATAGCGATTAGTGTGATGAGCTGTAAAGTATTTGAACAACAGGCCCTTGATCGTCCTTATAAAGCGCTCAGCGACAGACGCATGCGTCGTATTGTTGGTTATATAAAATTGAATCCCATTATCCTTTAAAAGTTTCTGAAACTTTTTATTAGTAAATTCCGTCCCCTCATCACTCTGCACCTTCCGCGGTTTACACCCTTCACTTAGGATACTAGAGAACGCTGCGGTAACCTCCTTGGCGGATTTGTTTTTTATTAGACGGACCCATGCGTATTTCGAGAACACATCGATACAAACCAGTATGACTGTTTAGTATCAAGATCAACAGCTTGGCTGCAGTTCTGAATAAATCAGTTGATGGCTCACTTTTTGTAGACGATTTCAATATATCGTGTAGTGGGAAAAGTATACACAATATTGAGAGAACATTACAACTTTGTCTATACAGAATTCAGAAATGGTGTCTGGAAAATGGCTTCAAATTGTCCAGAGCTAAGACAAATTGTATACACTTTTGCAGAAAATATTTCCAGCACAAAGATCCAGTACTAAAATTAGACGGAACTGAAATCAAAGTAGTAAAAGAGGTCAAATTTCTAGGCATATTGTTTGATCAACGACTAACATTCAAATCACATATAAATTGCTTAAAAGCCAAATGCACGAAAGCTCTAGATTTGTTGAAAGTCGTTGCCAGCTATAAGGGGGGGGGAGATCAGCAAACTTTCCTTCATTTATATCGATCGCTTGTTCGTTCCAAACTCGATTATGGTTCTATTGTTTACAATGGTGCAAGCAAGTCAAACTTGGCAAAGCTAGATCCTGTTCTCCATCAAGGACTAAGGCTTTGCCTCGGTGCGTTCAGAACATCACCCAAAGAAAGCTTGTATGTAGAAGCGGATGAAATTCCTTTAGAACTTAGGAGAATTAAATTATCGCTGCAATATATCACAAAACTGCGTTCGAACCACTCAAATCCTGCATATAACTGTGTTTTCAACCCTGAGTACGCAGATTTATATTCGCTAAAACCCTCGATTGTTCCACCTCTTGGAATCCGTATGAAACCACATCTTGTAGCAGCTGGTATTAAAGTTAGTCAGATTTTACCTAACGAGCTCTTGCCAACTCCACCATGGCAGTTAGCCACACCAGAAGTAGATATTTCACTGACTAAATATAAAAAGGCAGACACGAGCCAGCTCGTGTATACTCATGAATTCGGTCTACTGAGAGAGAAATACAGTTCACATCAGGCTATTTATACAGATGGTTCTAAAGATGGTGAGAGAGTAGCATGTGCTACTATCTTTAGTTCCAAAACTAAAACGTATCGACTGCCAGGTAAAAGTTCCATATTTACTGCAGAAGCAAAAGCTCTATTATCTGCTTTGGAAGGTATTGGATCCACTAGAAGGAAAAAAATGTCATATTCTCAGATTCACTGTCATGCCTTAAAGCAATTAAAAATGGAAATTCCACTCATCCCACCATCTTGGAAATTCTACAATTATATGACACCAGATTGGATCAACAGATAGATATTGTGTTTTGTTGGGTGCCTAGTCACGTTGACATCAAAGGCAACACTGAAGCTGATAGACTAGCTAAGGCAGCTTTAGATGGAGAAGTTGACCCTGTTGGTCTCCCATACAGCGATTTCAGACCAACTATCTGCGCATATGTAAGAAGGCTGTTTCAATCGCTATGGGATACTATGAATAATAACAAACTTCACGAGTTCCAAAAAACGGTTGGTTATACTCACCTGAACAGTCATAAACGCTTCGACCAGGCCATGATTAGACGATGTAGGATCGGTCACACACGATTAACTCATGAATATTTACTAAAACAGGAGCCGATTCCAAGCTGTATACCTTGCCATGAAGATCTGACGGTGAGACATATTCTCCTGGACTGCATAGATTTTAAAACTGTAAGAGATACTTTTTATCGAGCAGATACGCTGGAGGATCTTTTTAGCAGAGTGAAAGAAAATTGTATTTTAGGTTATTTGAGAGAGATTGGTTTGTTGTACAAATTTTAATGTTTGTACCTGTTTTAACGCATTAGTTTACCGAGTTTTTGAATTGATTGTTTAGAATTTTGTTTGATCGTCGCTATATAGCTGAAATATTGCTGAATGCGACGTTAAACCCTAATTCTCTCTCTCTCTCCCGGTGCGTTCAGAACGTCACCCAAAGAAAGCTTGTATGTGGAAGCGGATGAATTTCCTTTAGAACTTCGGAGAATTAAATTATCGCTGCAATATATCACAAAACTGCGTTCGAACCACTCAAATCCTGCATATAACTGTTTTCAACCCTGAGTACGCAGATTTATATTCGCAAAAACCCTCGATTATTCCACCTCTTGGAATCCGTATGAAACCACACCTTGTAGCAGCTGGTATTAAAGTTAGTCAGATTTCACCTAACGAGCTCTTGCCAACTCCACCATGGCAGTTAGCCACGCCAGAGGTAGATATTTCACTGACTAAATATAAAAAGGCAGACACGAGCCAGCTCATGTATACACAAGAATTTGGTCTACTGAGAGAGAAATACAGATCACATCAGGCTATTTATACAGATGATTCTAAAGATGGTGAGAGAGTAGCATGTGCTACTATCTTTAGTTCCAAAACTAAAACGTATCGACTGCCAGGTAAAAGTTCCATATTTACTGCAGAAGCAAAAGCTCTATTATCAGCTTTAGAATGTATTGGATCCACTAGAAGGAAAAAATATGTCATATTCTCAGATTCACTGTCATGCCTTAAAGCAATTAAAAATGGAAATTCCACTCATCCCACCATCTTGGAAATTCTACAATTATATGACACCAGATTTAATCAACAGATAGATATTGTGTTTTGTTGGGTGCCTAGTCACGTGGACATCAAAGGCAACACTGAAGCTGATACATTGGCTAAGGCAGCTCTAGATGAAGAAGTTGACCCTGTTGGAATACCATGCAGCGATTTCAGACCATCTATCTGCGCTTATGTAAGAAAGCTGTTTCAATCTTTATGGGATACTATGGATAATAACAAACTTCACGAGTTCAAAAAAACGGTTGGTTATACTCACCTGAACAGTCATAAACGTTTCAACCAGGCCCTGATTAGACGAGGTAGGATCGGTCACACACGATTTACTCATGAATATTTACTAAAACAGGAGCCGATTCCAAGGTGTATACCTTGCCATGAAGATCTCACGGTGAAACATATTCTCATAGACTGCATAGATTTTAAGACTGTAAGAGATACTTTTTATCGAGCGGCTACGCTGGATGATCTTTTTAGCAGAGTGAAAGAGGATTGTATTTTAGGTTATTTGAGAGAGATTGGTTTGTTGTACAAATTTTAATGTTTGTACCTGTTTTATCGCATTAGTTTACCGAGTTTTTGAATTGATTACTTAGAATTTTGTTTGATCGTCGCTATATAGCTGAAATATTGCTGAATGCGACGTTAAACCTTAATTCTCTCTCTCTCTCTACAAACCAGTATGAACGTGTAACCGTCGTTGTCCTTACTATAGCTAGATACATCCATAAGATCGATCTGCCATAACACCCCGATACCGCTAACGAGTACGCTATTTTTAGGAAAACGCTTCCTAGCCTGCCTGTGTAGCGTATACGGATCGATACCAACCAGCCATCTCTCGATATAGGGTCGGCTAACTACATGCCCCGCATTTTTGGCAGCCCGATAAAGATTATTTACACCCCTAAAACTAGCCGGATTGCGAGGGTCGTGGTAAACACGATGTAGGAAACCCTCCATGACGTCAGGTAAACTAATGAATAAAGTGAACTAACACAGCATTCATGCTACTGACAAATTTTAATACAATGAGTATAATAAACAATCGGCATGAATAACAAACACACACACACACATATACACAAAACTGGATTCGAATACGACTGTATGGTATCGTTATAAGTTATTTCACCAGTTCATTAAATAGTCTATATACGTTGCGGGGTTGCATTTAGAGCATTAAAAATGTTCGATTTGATTATGGTGTAGGACCCCACACCCCAAAATGTCGTCAACATCGTCCGGCGTATTACCGCCATTATCATTCTGCAGATCTTCACTCGGCAGATCACTCGGCAGTTCGCTCACAGAAGCTAAAACGGGGTCAAAACTCTCCGGTGGCGGGCAACGTTCAATTTCCATCATATTAGCCTCGATAACAGGTATGAGAGTTTTTAATTTGGCACAAGAGTTTTCGGCTAATGTATATCCTAGAGCCCCCGGGGCTATTTTATCACCATTTGTGCCTCGTTTAACATACCACTGCCGGATATGGATTAACCAATCTTCCCTGTAACAAGCGGCGCTTAAGATTAACTTCTCTCCTTCGTCTAGTGGGATGGGAGTTTCAGTCGGTTCTTCCGCTCGAATCATGGCTCCACTCGAGGTAACACTCTTTTGAAGGTGAACCAGCCATCCTTAGTGAGTGTAACAAGGGTGCTACAAGGATGTAGTGTCATTCCAGTCTGGTTGTATCTCTGGAAAACCACATTCGGCTTGCCCTCTTGACCGAAAACTTTAACCTACAAGTTCTTCGTTAAAGCGTACATTGTGGTATACACCGGGTTGGACTCTTGTATAGTTTAGCGTGGCAGTCGTTGTGAAATTATGATAGTTGTCCCGATGTGTGTCGTTTTATACATTACAGATATCGATCTGCGTATTCAGCTGCTGCATCTATACAGAATACTCCGAGAGTGACAGGTGTGATGGGGGTTAATTGAAATAACACACCGCTCCAGCTGGTTAAACCCACGAACGCAATTTTTTATCATCATCAATAAGGGTGTTACCTAATTTCACATTATCGGTCTGTAGTAGAATATCAACAGAACGGGTGAACGCAGTCGAGCCTCGTTTGGGGAGTAACATTAATAAAGTTCGAGTCTGATCAAATATCAATTTCTCTACAATAATTTCGTCATACATAGATCGGTTAATTACACCCTCACGTAGCAGAGCCTGGCACACCCTTTCCACGTTTTTCATTTTACCGATTAAAGCTGTAATATTACAACGGAGAATAGCTCGGTGGATCCGTTCCATGACGTTCAGTACGAGTGGTAGTTATTATACAACTACAGCCTATACATAGGAACGCTATTAACGTTAACAGCTGTGCGCATATCGATTTTAAACGATAGCGTGTCCAGACATGTCCGAACATAGAACGGGAGTCTGGGTACGTTATAACATCTAAATGTATAAATGTAACACAATGAGTTGTATGGACAATCAAATAGCGTATTTATTAACTCAGAGCTTTCGACTCTCATGCCGGACAGGAGCCGATTCCAAGGTGTATACCTTGCCATGAAGATCTCACGGTGAAACATATTCTCATAGACTGCATAGATTTTAAGACTGTAAGAGATACTTTTTATCGAGCGGCTACGCTGGAGGATCTTTTTAGCAGAGTGAAAGAGGATTGTATTTTAGGTTATTTGAGAGCGATTGGTTTGTTGTACAAATTTTAATGTTTGTACCTGTTTTATCGCATTAGTTTACCGAGTTTTTGAATTGATTAGTTAGAATTTTGTTTGATCGTCGCTATATAGCTGAAATATTGCTGAATGCGACGTTAAACCTTAATTCTCTCTCTCTCTCTCGAGCGGCTACGCTGGAGGATCTTTTTAGCAGAGTGAAAGAGGATTGTACTTTAGGTTATTTGAGAGAGATTGGTTTGTTGGACAAATTTTAATGTTTGTACCTGTTTTAACGCATTAGTTTACCGAGTTTTTGAATTGATTAGTTAGAATTTTGTTTGATCGTCGCTATATAGCTGAAATATTGCTGAATGCGACGTTAAACCTTAATTCTCTCTCTCTCATGCCGGAGCCTTTATCAAGTGATCTGTTGAATTTCATAAAATTGCCAGTAGATATACAGATTGTCCAATAGTTTATTTGTTTCCATGGAAGATCGAATGTTATATAGAGATATACACCATAATGGTTTAATTGTTTATTTATTCTAGAGTCTAAAACAGTACCCGTACTTACGATTAGTCATTTGTACAGGAATACACGACATAAATGTTCTCTCTCCATTCTAGTTTTAAGCCCAGGTTTGCATAAAAAGCACGAGCAACACAGTCTGTCGCATAGAAAAACGTCCGACAGTTCCACTGCGTCACATGAACACCTCACGCACAGGGGTTTGGCGCATTTTGCGCAAGGCTTCACCATAATGTTGACGGCAGATCTATAACACAGTTTCGAGAAATACTCCTCATTCAAGTTTCTCCTCACGAGATGAAACCGTGGCAAGTCGTCAGAGTCACGGGGCGATTTTGGTGGACGGGTCAGCCGCAGATCCGGTGAACAATAAAGTGCATCCACACACGCCGGAACTTCCAACGTGTGATCCACAACCACCCTACGGCGCTTGGTACGACGAGCAGCGTTGCGTTCAGCAGCACACTCGTTTTCTATATCTTGCCGGATCTCATACCAACAGCCATCGTACGCATATGTAGGGGTATGACATTCGCCGTACTGGCGTTGGTACCTCTCGCGCGTCTCGGCGCCTTCCCAAAGGTTGTCGTACACAGCCAGAGCGGCCTCATTCGATAATCTCGGTATTGGAATATCCAACCACGTCCGCGGTTTCTAATAAAATACAACGGTCTTTGTTTTAACACAGAACGATTGTTCTATAGATAACGTGACTTATTAATTATTATTCACCATTGATAGGTTTAACACAAAAAAACAACTTAAATTATTATTATTATTATTATTATTATGATTACTATTGTTATTATATTATTATTATTATACTATATAATAAGGTCTTAGTGGTGTAAAATCTGTATGTGAAAACAATTCGCTTTGGCCTCGAGTTCGTAGGACTGTCCGTCAACATGGTGACGTCGTGAACGCTATCATAGTGGTTAATCAGCGACTTCTCAAGATGAAACCGTTCAGAGCATTGCGTACACTTGAATGTACGCTTAGATGGTGAATCTACTACGAAGCAGACGTCGTGATGATCACTATAATGTTGTTTCAGGTTATCTTCAAACACGGACTCCTCCGAGCAGACATCGCAACCGAACGTTTTTAGAGCCGCCATATTACTTAATCAGAGAAATTGGAAATTGATTCTCGACTATCAAAATTGACTACCGGTACCTAAAATAAGCGTATATATGTCCACCGGTAGACATCAGCTGTTCAACACAAATAATAATAGGCGCGACCTATACAGAATGGAAATTCTGCAAATGTAACGAATAATTCTTATATAATATCTATACCAATGTTTTATGAATCAACAACAAGAAGAAGCGTCCACACTCCGCGAATACGACCGTATATAATTAGTGGTAGGTGTCAGCTGTTAATGACCAATAATAAACTAGACAGATTTTTCACACAGCGGGTAACGACCCACACCTTAGTCAAAACCAACAACACCGCCTCGCTTGAACAACACACAGGTACGTCAGGCGCGCGTCAGCAACAGATTGTATCAAAATAGAACCGTATAGAAAATAAACACGCTAATGAACAGATCGTGAAATGACAACAGCACCGTTTAAGGCTGGATGGCCATAACATGGAAATATTAACAGTATAACGTACAACCAGTATAACCCAAGTTAAAATCAGAACCATTTCATATAACATAACTAACCGGAATTTATCTAACGCAAATTACAGAAAAATAAAAAAATAAAATCTATTTGTTATTGATAT
>JAVTVY010003291.1:0-35113 GCA_036873755.1 Hanleya hanleyi | reverse complement strand
ACTATTTCTAAGAACTCTGGCGTTGAATGTATGTGGATATTGAAAACTTAAAATGTCTTACGGAAGAACTTGATGCTGAAGGTCACATACCGCACAGACATGTATCCACATGGGATTTCTCGACTCTCTATACTACAATCCCTCATCAGGACTTTATTGACCGTATAAGTTCATTAATAGTATCTGTGTTCAAGAAAACTGATCGTAGATATATTAATGCCGGAAGCCATAAAGCATTCTTTAGCTCGACTACATACAAGAGATATCATTCATGGGATGTTTCTTTGTTTATAGAGTTGTTGAATTTCTCATTAAAAATATCTATGTGAAATTAAGAATAGTTAAATATATCAACAGCATACAGAGGTATTCCAATGGGTTACTAATTGCGCACCCCTGTTGGCTGTATCTGTTCTCTATGAATATGACTATGGAAGGCGCTTCAAAACCGATCCATTCAAAGCCTGCTCCTTCTCATTCACCAAGCGCTATATAGACGCATCTTCTCGCTGTGGATAATCGCTATATAAATGACGAGTGATGGGATATATATCCACCTTCACTGGATTTGGAAGGAAACTACAGATAGCCCTACAGGCACATCATATTTAGATCTATATCTCTACAAAATGAAGCGGCATTCTCTCTCGTCGACTTTATGACAAAAGAGATGATTACAATTTCGACATCGTAAACTATCCCTTTCTGGAGAGTAATATTCCAGTGGGACCTGTATATGGCGTATACATATCTCGCCTAGTAGCATTTGCTAGATCCGGTGTAAATTGTGACGATTTCAATCAACGTCACAAAACATTGTTGCAGAAACTTATAAAACAGGGCTATTCCTCCTAGTGCCTCCACTCAAAGTTTCTCAAATTTGGCGATACATATCGCATGCTGATAGCAAAATACGAACATAGCGTGCAAGATCTATGGCGTTACGTTTCGTAACTTGTGTCTAATTCCGCTTAACCCGGGGCTAGGGGCCGTATGAACCCATGTACTTCAAGATCCTCATGGTGCTCATATGAACAGTCACAATCAAAGCGTGACTCGATACACCATTCTCTAGATAAACCCACTTTAGAACGATTATTATGGATTTAATACTGATCAGCGATACGGATTATTTTTGGAACATCACATGCCTTGTCGACCACGAAAACTGTTAATCGCTTCTCTCTTTGCAGGAAACAAGCCCAAGTTTATGTATACTATGATTGTCTTTTTTGAATTTGGTGCTAATACTGTTATATGGATATGGAATAGGTCTTTGGATTATGGACGCAGATATTCTTTAATGGACGACGGCTGAATTATGAATGACGGACTAGACGCTTGTATTTTGCTGACATCACTGAAAACTGTTGAACGAGTATCTCTTGTAGGAAACCATCTTGTATTTTTATTATTTTATTTCATTCACACTTGGAATTGGTACTGTCACAAAAAAAATTTTAAGGATGATGGTTGAATGGTGAATGTCGGAGTGAGACAATATGATAAAACGTCGCTTTCACAATATTTCATACATATCACGGCATATGGGTCTGATTTCTGTTCACACCGGGACCCCATTTGTGGGGTTCAATTCCTTTTCACACCCGGAAACCCCATGGATGCCCCAGTTAGTCGTCCTTACAACAATCTGTGAGGACCGTAATTCTTTCAATGACCTGGTCAATCACCAGAAGCCCACGAGGCTTGAATGTCGGATCTGACCCTTGCTGTTTTATCTATACCACCGTTGCCGTGGACTGAGCCTGCCGACAACCGAAACTCCGAAGAATTTGACCCAGATGCTGCTGCTCCAGAAATAACGAATGAAATTGCAGGCCAAGTTGAACAGGAGAGAATCAATGAATTTAATGTTCAGCAAGATGAAAACTATGCCCAAGTTGTTAGATCCCTCTGTCCTTCCAGAATCATCACTTCAGCACACAGCAGAGAGAATAGCTCACAAGGCCCCAATCTTCCATCCCTGCTACATACGAAATACCAGACATACAGTTCCATAGAATGGTACAATCACTAAACGACAAGCAGAGATCTTTATTTGACTTAGTTTACAAGTGGGCATGTGACACAAGACTTCCTGAAGTGTTCAACATTACAACCCCAGAACCATTTCGCATCTTCTTGAGTCGCGGAGCAGGAGTAGAGAAAAAACTTGTACGTGCTCTCCAAATTAAACGCAACATTAAAAGGGTGGTGAAAAAACGATGCTGGCGTACTGACGAGAAGTCATATGACCCCACAGCCAAATATACTGACTGAAAATTTCTAAAAACATCACGAGAACCTAGTGATCCCTGTGATGATTTGCATTCCAGTCACGCTTTGATTGTAGCTGTTCATGTGGACATATTTAAGATCTCTAGATTTGTATCCAATACCGCTAATGCCGGTGCTAGGGGCCGTGTGGTCATGTCATCCAAGTTGCCACATGAACAGGTACAATAAAAGCGTACCCGAGATACAACACATATCACGAATCGTTCGATTCTTGGTATGTGCTTTAGAATAGGTTAACCAGAAGACTATACTGTGAAGTCATGTGGCTCTGTCAGAATGTCGGCACCTCTTCCCACTTCCCTTATATGTGTTGTAATTTTTACCTGTATATGGTGAGATTCTGCTGGTGGACGTTTCGTCCCCGAGGCCCGCCCCATGTACACACCTTTTGGTCTTTGATATATGTTGGTATTTGTGGGAAGTTGATGCTGGGTCGACATCGGGCCTTACAGACTAGTCTTTTGTGTTAAATGCCGTCATTTTCATCTGATGACGATACAGCTCACCAATCCCCAGTGTATGAGTTGTCACAGCGACAGAGCTCACCAAGTACCAATATACGAGTTGTCAGAGCAGTTTCATCATAGCTCTCTAGATTTGTATCTAATATCGCTTATGCCGGTGCTAGGGGCCGTGTGGTCATGTCATTCAAGTTGCGACATGAACAGGTACAATAAAAGCGTACCTGAGATAAAACACATATCACGAATCGTTAGATTCTTGGTATGTGCTTTAGAATAGGTTAACCAGAAGACTATACTGTGAAGTCATGTGGCTCTGTCAGAATGTCGGCACCTCTTCCCACTTCCCTTATATGTGTTGTAATGATCACACGTGCCCTAGCACCGGCTTGAGCGATATTAGATACAAATATTTCAGAGCCCTGCAAAGTCATCTGTTGGAAAACGATGAGCTATGTGACCGACAGATAGTCAAAAAAACGGCCCAAAGGACGGAAGTCCACTTCAAGATCCGGAAAAGCCTACCATCATCATGGCAGCATCTACTAATCAAGCTGCCAGCAACATCAATGGCCTTAACATTCAGCTTTTGCTTTACCTGTCAAACAGAAGGTAGCCACTTCCTCTATAGAAAGCCACCTGCAGAGAAACACCATTACCTGAGAAATAGTTATGCCAAACTCAAACTTCTCATCAATAAGGAGATATCCATGCTCGGAGGTCTAACACTGGAGCACTTATCCCTGGCCATGCAAGACATTTTCCAGAACTACGTTGTACCTTTTGCAGGCATCTCGGTCCATGCTGTTGGCGATCTTCTCCAACCAAGTCCTGTAGGAGACAAACCAATTCTCAAGCCATCATGCTCAGGCTATAAAGGTCTTGCAGGTTCCTTGTGGGTTCAACGTTTCCAACTCTTTGAGCTCTCCGAGATTGTTCGCCAAAAAGGGGATCCAGAATTCGCAGAGATCCTGTCAAGAATTTGAATTGACCATATAACATCAGAACTGCCCTACAATCCCTACAAGACACCTCGACTGACTTCTTTACTAGTGTCCAGGTGAATGATTACATCAGTGCTAAGCTTGAAAGACTGCAGACAACTAAGGTCAACATTACAGCAGCTACAAGCAAAAGGGATTTGTACAAAAATGTTGTACCTGTTGTCGTCCAAGAGAACATCTACAAGAATGGAGGCTTGCCAGATACCATCACCATAGCCAAGGGAGCAAGATGTATGTTAACACGATATCTAAATGTAGCCGACCATTTAGTCAATGGTGCAAATGGTATTATCGTACATATTGACATAGACTCCACCAAACCTTTGTATGGGAAAATTTAGATACAGTTTGACAATCCAAATGTACGGGGAGAAACAGGCAGAAATTGTCCACCCCACCTTCATCATGCTGTGCCCATCAAAGCAGTCACTGCGAAATTCCTCATCGCTTCAGAATGCAAAGTACCTGTAGAAAGGCGAATGTGCCCATGTGTTCTTGCCTATGCCACCACCTGTAACAAAGCTTGGGACTCTACTTAGGACTTCCTTGTCGCAGACCTAACAAAGCCCATCAATATGAGAGCAGTTCCACCTGGACAGACATACACCATTCACAAGCAGCACAGACATCTACCTGGTCAACTTCACCAAAGATATAACTGTCAACAAACCGGCATTACAGGAAATGCACGCATGAGAAGAGGCCTTATTCTTATGTGCACATACTCTTGAAAGCCTGAATAATGACCTAATCTATGTGGGTCATGTCAATATTCGATCACTCAAACTTTATGCATCAGACCTCAGAGCTCATGAATCCATTCTCAACGCTTTCAAAAACCGATCCATTCAAAGCCCGTTCCTTCTCATTCACCAAACGCTATATAGATGATCTTCTCGCTGTGGATAATCGCTATATTAATGACGCAGTGAAGGATATATATCCACCTTCACTGGATTTGAAGGAAACTACAGACAGCCCTACAGGCACATCATATTTAGATCTATATCTCTATAAAAATGAAGCGGGCATTCTCTCTCGTCGACTTTATGACAAAAGAGATGATTACAATTTTGACATCGTAAACTATCCCTTTCTGGACAGTAATATTCCAGTGGGACCTGCATATGGCGTATACATATCACGCCTGGTAGCATTTGCTAGATCCTGTGTTAAATGTGACGATTTTAATCAACGTCACAAAACAATGTTGCAGAAACTTATAAAACAGGGCTACACCACCAAGCGCCTCCACTCAAAGTTTCTCAAATTTGGCGATACATATCGCATGCTGATAGCAAAATACGAGCGTAGCGTGCAAGATCTATGGTGTTACATTTCGTAACTTGTGTCTAATTCTGCTTAACCCGGGGCTAGGAGCCGTATGAACCCATGTACTTCAAGATCCTCATGGTACTCATATGAACAGTCACAATCAAAGCGTGACTGAGATACATCACTCTTTAGATGACGACTTTACAACGAATATTATGGATTAAGAATACTGATCAGCGATACGGATTTGATATTTTTGGAACATCATGATGTCTTGCCGGCATCATTGAAAACTGTTGACCGCTTCTCTCTTGCAGGAAACAAGCCTATGTTTATGTATACATGATTGTCTTTTTGAATTTGGTGCTAATACTGTTACATGGAATATGAAATAGGTGTTTGGATTATGGACGCGGATATTCTCTAATGGACGACGGCTGAATTATGAATGACGGACCAGATGCTTGTAATTCCACTGATCATCAACAAATTCAAATTCCATCCAAAGAACATAGAACTTAGAATGGCCTTGGTATTTATGTCAAACCACATATTGATTTCGACGAAATACAATTTGATGGAGATGACATTCAAATGATGAGATTGACGTTCAAACGATTCTCTTCATGTCATTCCCCTCAAGTGTCACCAAAGATGTTTCTGGAAACCTTGAACAGGCATATTATACAAATTCAACATTTCTGTAGCCCCCTCTGTGAATGTAATCCACCATAACTGGCGCTGCTGACGGGGGATGTTGACCTCTATGATCGAGTTTTTTTTATTTGAAAGGCAATATTATCTATCTCACATACAGACAAAGTTTTCCCTCGCGTAGCCATGTAAAATCCGGGATTTTCAAAAATTTTAAGAATGCTGTTTTGCTAAATTTATGTTGACTGGTCTGCGTAAACTTTGGGAACATGAGAAAAGTGCTTAACATAAGACTTAACATAAGACTGAATGAAATGTACAAAATGAGTTTAGATAATTCTCTACATTTACTCTCCCGTCACTCACAAAGTAGCTTTTAAAAGCATTGATATTTCATTATTCAAGTTCTATTTAATAAGTAAATGGTATCACAAAAATATAATATTTTAAGATGAAAGCATAACATACATGAAGGTGAAAGACAAAGAATTACTGGTTACTAATCTTGTGTACAGATATGTATTTAAAAACGTAAAATTTGGATATAATGAATGTTTGTCTGCAGAATATTATCTGCAAAGCACAATGAAATGTAAAAGTTTTCTTAAAGCCAAGTCAGGAAAAGCAGTGCTAGTCACACAGTATGGATAATTTTGCATTGTTAAATTAACATGCAGTCATCGTATTGCTATTCTTCAGATCGTATACATGTATATTCACAGCAAAAATCTTTAACATCATTCAGATGTCCGATATACAGCTTACAGGAATATACTGTACTTGCCGGATAACATGGGCTTTCTTCAAACTAAACTAAACGTGTCATTTGGGGGGAGATCAGCTATTATGTACCAGTATGCAAAAATCATTCTCAAGGCATCAGACTGTATACTTCCTGCTGTCAGTTATACTCTCTGATTGCACTAGGCTTAAAATCACAACGCGCAAATTTTGTGTGCATAGCTCTCGGCCAATCAGCATCATCTGACTGTAAATTTGAACAGTCGTTTGCCAAGTTTATAACACTCATCCTTTTCCTTTTTATTTGATGTACATTATATTTGAATGCTCCTTGAACAAGTGAAAGTACTTCTCCTTACTGTCACACCTGTTTGTAATACGTGTTCATTATTTTGATCAGCTTGTCATTACCGATGTTCGCGCCGCAGATAACAATAACCACATGTTTGAACTTGACAAATCTGGCCACGTTCTTCATGTAGCATGCCACCGCCACTCCGGCTGATCCTTCGATGACCTACAAATATATATGTAGACAATTGTTGCAAGATCCTTCTGCATGATGAAACAATAAAACTGAATTTTTTTAACACTAAATTTTTTAAATACTAAAACTTTGAATATTAAGATATAACAAACTCCATGTCCAGATTTATTTCACTATAAATTCAGCAAATCACAGATTCTGGTGAATCCAGTTTGCAGAAAATCAATAAAATAAACATTCTGTTTTAATAATATTTATTCAGACACTGCTAAGTGATATATATGCAGTCTACATGCAGTATTAACTGTATTCCATAAGAGAACTATAAG
Organism: Hanleya hanleyi; assembly: GCA_036873755.1. NCBI lineage: Eukaryota > Metazoa > Mollusca > Polyplacophora > Lepidopleurida > Hanleyidae > Hanleya > Hanleya hanleyi. Next base: position 27,864 of record JAVTVY010003291.1, on the reverse strand, counting down.
GGGGAAGCTCTCAGAATATAAAAAAGTTATGTAAATGATACAATTAGCAATTGGTCATTTCTTCATGTAAGGGATCATGGCTGGGATTTCTAGTTTCTTCTCTTCACGATTTAATCATGTCTGATACACCAGCTTGATTTTCATCTCATTCAAATATTTGGATATGTCAGACAGGTCAGCTGATCCCGCTCTCCTACGCCAGATCCGTTGTCCGCCTTAGATGGAATACCCTTTCTAGTCATGTCGGATATGCCAGTTTGGAATATTTCTCCATTTTTTGTTGGAAACAGATAAGAGATAATGAGTCTCCCTTGGGCAAAAAGAATATCATTTCCCAAAATTCACTCTTGAATTTTTAGTCCTGTCAGATACTCGTTTGATTTCCCTCCCAAATTCTCTCTTTAGGATGGACCTAGGAAATTATCAAGGAAAGTCATGAAAAGGCATTCACGTATAAAATATGTGAAAAATTAAGAATGCTTCATCACCTGTCCACCCACCCCCACCCAAGATGGGTGCATCCTTAGTTCTTACTTTTGCACCAAACTCAGTGAGAGGGATGAGCAAAAATTAGTGAGTGACAATACATACCTTGTGATGTTTGTCCAGGACAAAGTATATAGCTGAAGCTATCTCCTCTTCACTGACCAGGATCCAGTCATCAACATACTTCCTACACAGCTCAAACGTCACCTACACATAAGCACAGGATTTAACAGAGTAATGTTTCAGAAGTAAAGGTGATGTGGGAGGTGGACCACATGGAACATTACCTATATACTTTATCAAGATGCCGAGTAAGAACGGGAGTGGTGGAGATGGGGAGAGAAGATGGATGGGGATGGGGAAGAATTAGGCCACTTGGAAGAGTATTTTCCTTACTGTGTTGTCCTCAAGTCCACCAGCTGTGCCATCTGATAGAGTCTCACCAGAATCCTCATATATCACCTTCCCGGCTTTTATACTCTCATACATCACTTTGGACTGTTCTGGCTGACACCCGAATACCTAGACAGGACAAGAATGACAAGGGTTCAATTGAACAAATGGACAAGTAAATCAGAAAGTGGATGAAAGTCTGAGCATGCATATCTAAACCTTGAGCATCAAAACAGAAGCTGTCTGTTCTGTATGGGCTATGTGGTTGGGCAATGCATTGAATAAGTGTAGCCTGGTGTAAGCTCTCAGAATATATGAGGGTATGGGGTTGGGCGAGGCTCATTTTAGGAGATAGTGGGTGGGGTTCAGTGCCCTAGGTTTGGGGACCTGCTCCCGAGGGTAGTGCATGGATTGAATATATGTAGCATGCTGTAAGCTCCCAAAATATACAGGGTATAGGGTATGGGGTCAGGCAATGCTCAGTTTAGGAGATCGAGGGGGGAGAGTGCCATGGGGGTGGAGACATGCTACAGAGGGTAGTGGGTGGGTTGAATAAGTGTAGCATGATGTAAGTTTCCAGAATAATTGAGGGTTTCGGTTCGGGCAAGGTTTAAATTCAAGAAATAGAGGATGGGGCTCAAAAGTCCCAGGGGTGGAAACATGCTTCCGAGGGTAGTGGACGGGTTCAGTAAGTTTAGCATGATGTAAGTTTTCAGAATCTATAAGGATATGAGATCAGGCGAGGCTTACTTTAGGAGACAGAGATTGGGGCTCAGTGCCCCAAGTGTTGAGACATGCTCTCGAGGGTAGTTGATGGGTACAAAAAGTGTAGCATGATGTAAGCTCTCAGAATCTATAAGGGTATGGGGTTGGACTAGGCTTAGTATAGTAGATAGTGAGTGGGGCTCAGTCCACAGGGGTGGGGACATGATCCCAAGTGTAGCGGATGATTAAGATAAGTGTAGCATGATATAAACAGCCAGATAAATTTAGGGCTTGGGGGTTGGGCAGGGCTTACTTCAGTGGTCGAGAAGCTGTGGACAGGAAAGAATTCAAAAACTCCAAGAACTCCAAAAAGTCCAAAACTTTAACAGGAAAACTGATCCCAAATCTGTAGAAGATTTATTAAGTCCAATTGTTGGTCATTTTAACAAAAAATGATATTATTTGATATAAAGCATGTCTGCAGCATCAAAAGACAAAGTGTGATCACAAAATTTTAACATGAAAACTGAATATTGACACCAACCAGACATCATCAATCTATAGAACAGATTCCATCTGTCCAAAAAATCATAGATACAAAAATACATCTGTTTGAAAAAATCTATTGCATCTATTTTTGTACTTGTTTCTGGAGTGATTTTTACATATACAATCCGTAGACGGCAGTAGATAAATACCTGTTTGTATGAATCCCCTCACTTTCCCCATGTAAATAAAAGACAAGAATTGTAGAAAACATCACAAGCGAAAGCTGCCTCTTTTCAAACTCATTTGTCAAAATCATTTCTCCAGTTTGTTGGGTTCCCACTGGGGGTATATGGTAGAACCTCTAATGAGTCACATTCAGCTCTTTCAAGGAGACTTTCTAAGTTCCCCTCTTCTCAAAAGTGTTAGAAGGAAATCAAATTTCTCCGAAAAATAATTGCCATCAGGTTATTAAATAAGGTCAGTGCAATTATGACAGTGGTCGACGTTAGCCCGAAACAGGCCCAACATTGGTGCCAACTTGTCACCGATGACGGTACCGACATTTGGCAGTGGTGCTAAAGATTTTTGGGTTGTCGATTGCCAATATTGGCCCTCAACGGAACTCATAGGGCTGATGATGGCCCGACATACGCATGCTGATCCATACCCACAGTGGGCATGGTGAGAAGATATCATTGTATCTACGATGACACATCCTGTAGAACTATAGGGTTGAAGGCCTGAGGTGATATTTAGTAGGGATATATCTTTGAAATATTGAGGATGACTAAGTTCCCAGTAGAATGTCAAGTCACTGGAGAACTTTTGTTCTCTAAGTGTTATATTAGAATGGATCACCAAGGAAGAAAAGTTAAAGCTTTACTACCTGGATGGAAGGGTTTACTTTCTTGAGGTAAGCAGCTATTCCCCCAATTAATCCCCCTCCCCCAACAGCCACCAAAACAGCATCCACTTCTGACAGATCTTCATGTATCTCCACTCTACAAATACACAGAGAATAAAACATAAAACACGTACAGCGGGAGCATACAGATTTTTATTTCATTTCTACAAGATAGTGATATTTTTAGTCTGGTAAGTTATCATATTATCACATGTATATTAACTCTGAACAATAAAAACACGACAAAGATAGGTTAAGAAATAATAACACTGATAGTTACTCTATGAAATGTAAACAAAATAACAATATTATAATTTACCATAATCTTATTCACTACTTTGTGGCCTTTCAACAAATTGAGCACCTTTCAAGTTTTCATAGGGATAGGAATGATATCGTGTTACGGTAATCCCTCTAATAATCCAATATCTCTATCAATATTCTATCACCCCCAATTTTGCAGATAAAATTAAATCAGTTCTTCTGATCACCCTCTAAATCATTGAAATAAGCCCTTAATTTTATAGCAGAAATTTATCAGAAGAACGGATTTAATTTTATCTGCAAAATTTGCGGTGATAGAAGTTTGATAGATTCAATTATTAGAGGGATTACCATAAACTAAAAATAAGAAGACACCTCACTATATGTTGTAGTTTTAAAAAAAAAATTCAATCATCAACAATTTTCAGATACCATATATCATAGGAAATTCACCTTTTTATAAATATATGTTACATGTATATTACCCCATATAATTGGTAGAGAAGAAAAAGCAGGCTTGGCACAGGGAAGAATGAGGTAGGGGTAGGATGAGGCGACACTCGATGAAGCAAAGCAAAATCGAAAGTTGAGAACTTCTTTTGTGTGTCACATGTTGAGAAAACCAGTAGATGTACAACAGCAGATATGAATATCTTGAAATCTGAGCCAAACTGGAGGAATCTTACCCAATGGTTCCCTGGCCAGCTGCCACATCTAAATCATTGTAAGGGGAGATAAATGGTAGTCCCGTCTCCTTCAAAATAGTAGTGAGTTTGAATAGTTCACCCCATTTAGACCCTGATACAGACAAAAATTGGATAAAATGAAAGTGTGATCACCATTTTATCTTCCTTTAATTGCTGTCCATTGGTATGGCATTTTTGTAGTCAGGGCATTACTATGAAAATTGAGAGGCTTCATCACCGAGCCTTGAAATTTGTTTTTAAGGATTTTACAGGATCTTATGATGCTCTTCTCACCAAGGCAGACGCTTGTCCTCTGCATTTGCAGCGAGTTTAAGCTGATAGCCCAGGAAACGTTGAAGATAATTCATAAAACAAACCCTGAATATTTACACGACTTAATCAAGGTCAAAAATACTCAGGATGATTTAAGATATCATAATCTTTTAGTCGTGCCCAAGACAAGAACTACAAAACATGGAATTCAAAGTTTCAGATATCAGGCTTCTAAAATTTGGAATGATTTGCCTGACAATGCCCGAACAGAAACTTCACTTAGTGATTTTAAGAGTATTCTAAAGATTTGGGGTGGAAATAAATCTAGGTGTGCAATGTGCCAAATGTGAAGTCCAGCCTTGAAGATTACGGAGATATTTCTAAAAGCTCAGCTTATACGTCATAATCTGTGATCTTATCTAATTTGTATATATTTAATATATTTAATATTTAACATGTTGTACAATGTAACTATCAGTAATGGCATATATTTGTAACTTATATTTTATAAAAGGAAAAAATATGCACATAAATTGTAAATGAGTTTTAAGCCCAATGTCAATATTATTGTCTGTATGATATTCTCGATTGTTTTTTATTGCATGTTGTTTCGTTTAAGTGGGTATAAAAAGCTCAATAGAGCTTATGTTGTATATTTCGCAAACAAACCGACGTTAAATAAAGCTTATCTTAAGTTATCTTATCTTGCTTTACGGCCATTTTGGCCGAGACATTTCCCAATATGCTCCAATACTTTTATTTGTTTGGAGGCCTCTTTGCAGATCTGAGAGGTGTGATTATCAAAATTTAACATATGGTCAATTTCACACCCAGAAGCTTGACCAAGTCGGTACACTTCACATTATTATTTCCAATGTTGAAAGTGGGAAGCTGGTCATGGGTTCATTTTTCAATCCTGAATTTGATCAGGTTTGGCCAGCATATGATTTTACCTAAACCAATTTAGAAGCGCTTTAATCTCTAGTTAAGGTGGACTTCATGAACTGAGAATTCTTGTTTGCATAAGACATGTTGTTATCATCAACATAATTGTGAAGCTCTCCATTTTTAACAAAGTAAAGTGAAACCTGTGAATACAGACACCTGTGTAAACTGATCAACCTCTAAATACTGACATTATCCAGGGTCCCAATACTTAAATTTAAAGTAATTTGAATTTTGATAAACCAGAACCCTGTCAAAACGGGCACAGTTCAAACAAAATACAGTACTGTTTTAATAGATGAGCTTAATAGTTCTGAAGAGAAGTCAGCCTTTTGACACACCCTACATGTAGCTCCCTTAACCGGACTTTAATCGCTCTCCATGCCATGGGACATCTCTGACATAGGAGATCATCAGTACCATTACATATATGTGATGATGTGCAAGTTAATGGAGAAGAACAAACTTTCTTCTCCAATATGAGAGTTTAGCTCTAAGTCTACGGCGAAATTTGGGGCAAGCGGACCCAGTAAGACCCTGGGTAAAGTTAAAATTTATCCAAGTGCATGGATCTTTGTATGTGAGTGAGAAATGGGGCGAGTGCCAGGATTTCTGGTCAATGCACGCGGAACTGAGATTACGAAAATAGATGGATGGACAAGCAACTAAGGTGTGTGCGTGGAGGAGCTCGCTAGCATGGCTAGGCCTGATACATCCATTGTGGTATATATATATATATATATATATATATATGTACACCGACAACAAATAGAAACACCTAGATTACGTCATCTCAAAGTGAGTAAACATGTGGCAGATTGTGCTAGCCACCTTGAGATTAAATTTTCCATTTTTCCGTTTTTTAAATTTAACACGGATGATGTAAGCATCCGGTTGGAAAAAGAAAAAATGTTCATTGAAAAATACGGGGAATCTCTCAATTGCTAATACCGAAAATATATCACTTAATTATTTGATCGATTCAGAGTCATTAAAACATTATTTCAGTATTCGCAGACTGGTTCCAGAAAATGAGTTATGCGCATGTCTTTAGGTGCATGGAGACCAAGAACTGTAAAGTACGCATGTCCGAGTACATGGAAACGCCCACAAATGACCAACCAGCAGTCGTCTCTCCATAATCATTGTTTTGTATGTGACTATACTTGTTCTGTTACTATGACTTTATGTAACCATGCAACAATAATTGTAGACATGCTGCACTGTATAAATTGTATCCAATAGCATGTATAACTTCGTCATTTGAAAAGCTCTAAAAGAGCGAAACCGGTTATGACAATATAATATCCAGTTTTTTACTTATATCTACCCACGTGTAGTGTCCTTATTTTCTATATATATATATATATATATATGTAACTAGAACCTTTACATGATATGTCTGACAAGACAACTTAATTAATATCTATTGCAAGCTTTAATTCCTACCTGTGCTATTTTCCTGGACTCGGTTTCAGTTTCAATACAGTCCAATCCATGGAACACCAGGTTAGCCTTGTGAGCAATCAATGTCTCTTTCTTTGCGCTGTTTATATTCACAGGTGTGTACACCTGTACTGGTATCCCCAACTTCTGCATGGCTATTGTCTGCAAGTATACGTAAAAAACAAAGCATTGACCAACATTTAACTCAATTTGTACAGGTAGTTTAGACAGCTCCAAACTGGTACCAACACTTGCATGAAGATGAATTGATTTTCTTATCATCATCTGCGTAGTTTCCACAGTGTAAAAACGGAAGTGACGCGAAAGTGTACAGTTTTGAGTAGCTGTGAGGTGTAGTGTGATGATCGACTAACTGCACGCTGAAATTGGTGTGTGTACTTGATGGATAATTGATTTTTGTAGCTGTGATGGGTTCGCTGACCCAAGTAAAGTTGTTGGTATTAAGAGATAAAAAATCAGCGGACAGAGTCTCAAGGTATTCCGTATGAAAGTTTATCTATTTCGATAATCGCAGCAATCTATACACCTCTGATTTGGAAACTTACAGCTAGCCATACACCACACTGAAAAGGCTCATCAGTGAAACTGCAAAAATATTCTGCAAATTTTGATATAGATAACCACTGATTTCAATGAGATCGTGAAGCTCAATCCTCGTTCTATCGAACATGTAATTCTTCTCAGAAAAAAAGGATTGAAAACCACCAAACTGATCATAGTTTTATCCGTTTTGAAGACAATCTTAGCTTTTTGCCAATGATTAAAGGTCAAAATGTTCCAATGTTCATGCGCTCTGTTGTGAATATCATCCTCAGACAATCACTAGTTTCCCTGGTGGATGAAATTTGAATGAAATGTATATAAAATCGCAAAAATATTTAAAATTTGCATTCAAACTTACCCATTGAGATACTGTTTCTACCACAGCTAGCAGATCTTCGCTATACACCTTTGCAGCTAGTGAAAACTGTACACTTCCGTTCCAACTTTGTGGTTTCAAAGATGATACTATGAGCTTTCCATCAAGATATAATACTGGTAATAAGTAAATATTCGTCTGGAAATTCCTCACTTTGTATGCCATATTTACAGGTAATTAAAGAGATAGTAGTGTGATTTTAATTGTTCGGGTAAGCTGAATATCATGATCACCTGGAACATTTTTCAAAGGTTTTTCAAGTCTCGAAGTCTTGAATTTCGTATAGGGATCAATATTGTTAGATTCTTCAATTCAGTCTTTGAACACTTTTTTTTTGTGATGATACAGTACAAAGAGATTTATCTAGTGTCCTATACTCTGGGTAATAAATATGACAAATGTCCAGAGAGGCCAATGGCTGCAGCTTGCATCTCATGGCAATCAGTGTTTACAGCAAATCAGTGTTCGTACACATTGAAGTTTCCAATTTTCAAGGCATTTTGAAGGTCTTTTCGAGGTAATAGTTCGTTTTCAAGGCATATTACTTCCAGTGTCATTGGAGATATACATATACATTGTCTGATTTTTTTCACTTAAGCATGAGTATGACTGTCCTGTCAACAACTATATTGTTCATACATTGTGTTTTGGATGATCAAAGAATATATTACTATGATGGGCTTAGTCTTGCCATCTGACAGCAAAGAACAGTACAACTTTGTGCTTCAGCTTTGACAATTGGATTGACAACAATGGACAGGAATTCCCGTTTTCAAAGTCTTCATCATAATTTTCTAGATTTAAATCTTTTCGAAGCCTAGAATTTTAAAATGTCATTTTCAAGGTTTTCAAGGTAGTGTACGAACCGTGGTTTCTGGTTTACCAAGGTTCAAAATACTTTAAATTTCAGTATTGGGACCATGGATAATGCCAGTAAATTAGAGGTTGGTTGGTTGTTGGTTTACCCAGGTGTCGGTATTCACAGGTTCGACAGTATGTTGCTGGTGATGAAAGTCATAATATTGCTTATAAGATTGAATGACAAGCCAGGCGATGGGGCTGGGGATGCACATTTTCCCTATATGTAAGGACATATTCTTTGTTCAGCACTGATACAAAGAAGAACTCCACAGCCACTATGTTGTTTTATGTGACTTACGCAGGCTAATGCATGGTTTCCAGTGGATGCTGATAATGCCCCCTTCTCTCTCACATTTTCACTTTGTTCTGCTAACAAACACAATTTGTTGAAGGCTCCTCTGGCCTTAAATGAACCAGTTATCTGTTCAGATTCTAAAATGAAGAAGATATTCATTATACCGAGTTTATATTTAAAGTGATCGTAAACCCTCAAGTAAAGTTTCCATCAAATGAAAGACCATTGCGAACAATGTCGGAAAATATTTATTTAAATTTTTTACGATTTTATTACACACAGTAAAATTCAATTAAAGCATGGTATTCTATGGTGGTCTGTTGCAATCATATTTAGGTTCAGTGATGTCACACTGCCTTAATACATATATTTCAAAATTTGTATGCACTTTCCAGTGCTTGATTCAAGCTTAAGGTATGTATACTTTGAGTTTCAACTCAGACTCACTGTTCCAATGTGCATGTTCCAAAAATCTGGGAAATTAAATCCAAGATTCAAATTGACTTGACACTCATGAGTCACCATCTCCCAGATTTTGATGAAACATGCACATTGGAATAGTGAGTCTGTGTTGAAACTCAAAGTATACATACCTTAAGCTTGAATCAAGCACTGGAAAGTGCATACAAAGTTTGAAATATATGTATTAAGGCAGTGTGACGTCACTGGACCTAAATATGATTGCAACAGGCCACCATAGAATACCATGCTTTAATTGCAGTTTACTCTGCGTAATAAAATCATAAAAAGTTAAAATAAAAATTTCCGACACATTTCCGACACAGTTCGCAATGGTCTATCATTTGATGGAAACTTTACTTGAGGGTTTACGATCACTTTAAGTTGTGGTGGCAGCACCGTTTCTCCCAATAAAATGTAAGAGCATCCACTTTGTGGAGATGCTTTGATAATTAGTGAATGTTCCTAGTATTTCAAAACGGTAAATTTTTGACATGCAAATGTGAACTAAAACTAGGTTTGAAAAAAAGAAAGGCTAAGAAATTGTACATGTATATCGTTTACATTTAATAATCACATATTCTCGCTTGGGTAAATCTTACCTAATTTGAGATAAACAGATGGCCCATCCTTCTGCAAATTTGAAAGGAAGGGAGAAAACTCAAGGGGTGTCTTTCTGACATGTTGTTGTATTCGCTCTCTTGCCTGTATCACCCTTTCAAACATGTCATCAGACATCGTCAGGTTCTGGTCAGGATTCTCTTCAAGTCAAAACCTTAGAATGAGAAAAAAATGAAACACTATAATAAGTAAAGCCATGACCCCTATAAATGGCTGTATCAGACAAGATATCACTTAAGTGTGCATTAATAATTCTGGAGTTGTTCATTCATTCAGTGTCTTTGCTATCTCTTTAACCTCAGAAATATTTTTAAACAATGATAACTGAGGTATTTATGAACTGAAGTTGCCAAAATAATCATAAATGTGAGCTTATTGGTCCTTTCTTAAATCAATAACAGTGGGAGGCACCTTTAAGACTAACTAAGTTTAATGGTCATGAGCTTTCGCAGGGTGGATATGTGCTTCATCAGGTGAAGATCAGGACTTCACCTGACAAAGCAGATATCCACTATCTGCAAAAGCTTGTGACCATGAAACTTAGTCATAAAGGTGCCACCCATTGTTAATCATTTATACTACAAAGACTAACACGGCTACCCCCCCAATTTCTATGATCCTTTCTTGGAATAGTAGTATAATTTGATACATATCTATCATATGTACACAGTTATCAATAGTTCAAAAATCCACCCCATGTTAAAGAGATAGGAAAGAGACTGATTGAATGAATGAATTGCCGGAAAATGCTATCTAAATTAAAATGCACTTGTCAGTGCTATCCGCACACCTCCATTGTTGAAGGATTAACTTGAATTTTGTGCAAGACTGGAATTATTTGAACTTACTTTTTCTATTGTGACTGGGCAGACTGTTTAACCTTTAAGAACTAATTCACTCATGCTCAAAATATGCATTCATAAACACTTGGTGGCAGAGAAGTCAAATTGGTGGAAAAGTAAGTAATTATATGACAATTACTTTTCTATGTGATTGCCTTAGATTTCCAATTTTTGACATTTATTTATGGGTGGTTGGTAGAAAATGAAACTAGCTTTGTCATTAAAAATACAAACAATTAGAAGTCATAAAGGCCAGCACACAGGTAACAAATTCTCAGTAGGAAGTAAAGGAATTGGCCAACTTCATCACAACGTTGTCATAAGAGTGAAGTAAATCTGAAGGTAATGGGTCATGTGACAATATATTTAGGCACAGTTTCTTCGACATGATATGATAATTACATGTAGTTAACATGTGATCAAATGCTTGTGATTCAATTGCGAGTTGCAGAACACCTTCACAATCATCCCTGAATAAAAACAGTTTGATACATGTATGTCTGACTCAGATGCTTGTGATGAAGTCATAAGTAAAAGTTTGCTACTCACCGACATAGCTTGCGATCTGGTCCAATTTTTATCACTTGCATCAAAATCATTAAGGTGAAATATATTCTACAAAAATGCCCAGACATGTGTTTTAGTCAATGGTTACGCTTCCCAGTTTTTTTATATATCACGCGGCTGTCGCCAAGGGGATCCATTATCACCTTACATTTTTCTTATATGCGCCGAAATATTAGCTGCAATGCTTAGAGGTAATAAAAATATTTGAGGTATCAAGATCGGAGATGAAGAATTCCTTTTGTCACAATATGCTGACGATACTACAATTTTTTTAGATGGGTCTATCAAAAGTCTAAATTATTGCCTAGAAACATTAGAACATTTTGCAAATTTTTCAGGTTTAAAAATGAATGTAGACAAAACAAAAGTTATTCGAATAGGTTTAAACAAAACATCTAGCACAATACTGAAAACAAAATGGCATTTGGACGGGTCACCAGGAGATTTCAAACTGTTAGGTCTAATATTCACTCATAATCTAGCAGAAATGGTGGAGAGAAATTATACGGATAAATTGAAAGATGTTTATGCGGCCATGAAAGTATGGTCCAAACGTGGTCTAACTCCGCTAGGTAGAGTTGTTATCCTAAAAAGTCTGCTGCTGTCAAAACTAAATCACATCTTCTCAGCTCTCCCTAATCCACCAGAAACTATGATACAGGAATTTCAGAAAAGGTGCTTCGAGTTTGTGTGGAATTCAAAACCAGACAAAATTTCCAGGAAAACGTCAATTAAAACTATGGAGGAGGGAGGTCTTAACATTCCGGTCATCAAGTTTGTCATTCAGGCCCAAAAAATATCATGGATGAGGAGATTACAGGTAAATAACCCTAAATGGGGAAAAGTATTGAAAATGTATATGCCAAAAACCCTGAATCCAGTGGAAGTAGGATCTGCCTTTTTACGGAAATATGTTATATCTACTATTGAAAATCTATTCTGGAAAGACGTTCTTGCTGCATGGACCGACTTCCAAGTGAAAGTAGTTTATAAGGAGAGTCAAATCTTTTCCAGCGAAAAAATATGGTATAATGAGAACCAATATAACCAACCTTTTTATCTCCCCCACTGGAATGAAAGCGATGTTAGATTTGTCAATGACCTTTTGGAGACGGAACTTTCTTGTCATTTAATGCATTTACGAAAAGATTTCCGTGCAGATCAAATTTTTGGGAATATCTGACTGTATGTCAGGCAATTAAAAGGGCAGCAAACAAAAAAAGAATTCAACCATTACAGAAACAAACAATAACACCCCTGATCCCACCCCAAATTTCTTATTTATTAAGCGTCCAGAAAGGCTGTAAAACTCATTACAAAACTTTATTGGATATGAAGTTCAACAAGTCGAACGCTCATGTAAAATGGGAAACTGTTCTTGGGGAATCTTTTACTGAAGAGGAGTGGAGAATATTTAATGTCCATGTGGCAAAATACAGCGACGTGAAGCATAAATGGTTCCAATATAGGGTGATAAACAGAATTTTGACCACTAACATGTTTGCGCAAAAAATCGATCCGAATGTCAGTAGCATGTGTACGTTCTGTAACAGATACCCTGAGACAATCCTCCATCTGCTGTGGCAATGTGAACACATAATTCCCCTTTGGCGACAAATAGAACAGTGGTTTGCCTCGGTGGGGATTGCCATTTCTTTTACACCTACAAAAGTAATATTTGGACTTTTGGAACTTAGAAACAAACCACTTGATTATTCTCTGTCAGTCATTAAGTTTTCAATCTATCGGATGAAGGCAGCCAAGAAAACGCCATGTCTCGACAGCATCCAAAATGATTTAAAATCCGCATATGAAATAGATAAGTACATAAGATATAAAAACTGTGAATGGCGTATTTTTGACCAAAATTGGTCGACATTACATTTATTGCTGAAATCATAAATATTTATAATGATACCATAAATAATGGCTCTTATTGGCCGCCAATTCCTATATTGTTAGTCCTTTTTTATTTGCTGTCCTTTGAGTCACAACTGTTGAAGCTAGGTTACGGTTTCATATTTATAGATTTACGATTATTATATATACAGTGAAACCTGTCTGAACCGACACTCGAATAAACCGACCAACCTTAATGTATCGGCATTTGTCTTTTGGTACCAATGGGTCATTTACTAATGATTTGAACTTTGTAAATCAGAGCCCTGTCAAAACCAAAACAAAATGTTGGTCTAAGGTCGGAGTATACAGGTTTCACGGTATTCTATGTGAACAGCTAAACTGGACTATTATTAGATGCTATTTTATTATTCGCTGCATAATATCAATGGTGTTTTTTGCTTCTCTGGCTGCACCGAAGAATTCATGTTTGTATATAGGAATATGTCCTCTTTATGAAAATGCAAATAAAATATCAATTATAAAAAAATATAAAAAAATCATTAAGGTGTGTGTCAGCCTTTGTCATTTGTAGATGGTCACCCCCAAACAATTATGGGTCATAATTACTAATCATTTAAGCTACCAAATACTGAGGGGTAGCTACCCATAAATAATTTGGGGTGATCACCCATTGCATACATACTTAGGGCAGCTACCCATAAATGATAAATGATTAGGAATAGCCTTCAAAACTAAATGCTGACCAGTGTGTATGTCTAATTAAATGACAAGCCTAGTTTCATTTCCTACTGGACAGAAACAGCAGCCACTATACTGGTCACTTCTGGTAGTCACCCATGAACACTTATATGTGGTCACCCATAAATAACTAAGGGTGATCACCATTGGTGGGATGTTTTGGTGTGTATGGTTAACCAAATAGTTGTTGATGCAGTGTTCCCTAATGAAATAGGTACATGCATGATAAGGCATTCTTGTACAGTAAAATGCCAAATAGACCACTCAATTTACATGCTCAGATTTTTCTTTGCCTCCTAGTTGCAGCATATCAGGAAAGTGATGTGATTTTGTTCTACTTTTTTTCCTGATAATGAAAAATTTGGGCTCAATAGAATACACAAGAGATTTAGTTAACTAAATTGCAATAATTTGGTTTGGAATGAAATACTAATGGTATGGATATGTCTTGGACAGATTGGAAATTTTCCATGTTCCTTCCTATCATGCAATGAGCACCATGAGTAACTTTAGCGGCAGAAAAAAATGCAAAAATAATGCCTTGGCTCTTTGAATGTTTCATTATAATTCCTTAGGTCTTTATCATTCTTTTATTCTTCTTGATTCGTTCAGATGGCTTGTATAAATGGGTCTACACCCCCAAATGACCACTTTCAGTACCTTAGGCCCCATAAAAAAATGCCTTGTTTCCCATCACCGCCCGCCGCGATTTTTCCGCCCACCCGGATTTATTTTTTATTTTTTCTCACTTGCCTTGTTGGTGTTTCTTCTGGTATGAAAATGAGGCTGAACTGACTTTGGTTTGCACCGGCGACTGTTGTGGCGCGATACGAATGCTTGTTGTGGCAAGAAGCTGGGGTGATGTCAAGGTTTTATATGCGACAGTCTTACCTTGTGTGATTACCCGGGCTTTGCCAGCAACTTGATGTTTCTTCTGTGCGCCATTGGATGTCATGGTTATTAGATATTGTCCTGGATCGAGACTTCTTACTTGACTGTTTTGTGCGTGGAGATACTGAAGATGTTTATCTAGTCGTCCTTTCCAAGACTGATAATAATTCTGTTATTTTTTTATCTGTAATTGGACCTCTTTGAAGGTCTTTCAATGACAAGTATCTTTGCTGTAATCAGGGGACATGTCCGTGATATTGTCGCGCTGTTTGCAATTTTATGGTTGTAATCTCATTTTCGTTCTGTTTGTGTATAAATTTCTAATCGTATATAAATGTATAGTAGTAATACTGGAACACAACAATTGCAGCATTGTCAAGGTATAAATGTATAGTTGATATTTATTTTCCGTTGAAGAACTTACGTTGTTCTACATGTATTCCTCAGTGATATAGTATGACTGCCCAAGGTAATATTCATGATTGTCAATTCATGATCGTCATGTTCTCCATTTCGTGAGAATAGCTCAGCTTATTGTTTCCTGCTGGAATAAAACACTCACAGTTTTTTTCCTTTCAAATCACAATGATTCAGATTTTATCAATACCATCTTTCGAGTTCTGTCTATCTGCATAGGAATGGAGAGTTTGCGACTACGAAATCAGAATGAGATGACCTCACATATAGCAGTATGCAGGAGGTGAGAATGGAAATACAAACGCCATGGGATTTCTGCCGATTTATCCAATGTATTTATTCAATCTTTAGCAATACCGTGTACAAAATGAAACTTTAAAATGAATTATATACCATTTTAGGACCAAATTAGACTATCACATTCGTAATATCAGTGGATTCCTGAATGAACTGAACCATTCCTACATGTATGCCCTTCCGAAAATAAAAAATAAAAAAGGACCACCCGTCTGACTTTTTGAAAAGTCAGTGATGGGAAACAAGGCCCCATAAAAAAAATGCCTTGTTTCCCTTCACTGACTTTTCAAGAAGTCGGACGGGCGGTCTTTTTTTATTTTTTATTTTTTATTTTCGGAAGGGCATGGGAATGGTTCAGTTCATTCAAGAATCCACTGATATTAAGATAGTGATTGTCTAATTGGGTCCGAAAATGGTATATATATACAATTCATTTTGAAGTTTCATTTTGTGTACGGTATCGTTATAGAGATTGAATAGTATACATTGGATAAATCGAATGAAATCCCATGGCGTTTGTATTTCCATTCTCGATTCCTGCAAGGTGCTATATGTGAGGTCATCTCATTCTGATTTCGTAGTAGCAAACTCTCCATTCCTATGCAGGTAGACAGAACCCAAAAGATGGCATATTGATAAAATCTGGAATCATTTGAAAGACAAAACTTTGGGTGTTTTATTCCAGGAGGAAACAATAAGCTGAGCTATTCTCGCAAAATGGAGAACATGACGATCATGAATTGATGATCATGAATATGACCTTAGGCAGTCAAACCACAAAGACCACTAGGCATGAAACTATATCACGGAGGAATAGAACAATGTAAGATCTTCAACGGAAAATAAATATCAACTATACATTCAAACCATGAAAATGCTGCAGATGTTGTGTTCCTGTATCACAACAATACATTTATATACGACTAGAAATTTATACAAAAACAGAACGAAATGACATTACAACCATAAAATTGCAAACAGTGCGACAATATCACGGACATGTCACCTTGATTACAGCAAAGATACTTGTCATTGAAAGACCTTCAACGAGGTCCAATTTACAGATCAAAAAGTAACAGAATTATTATCACAGTCTTGGAAAGGACGAATAGATAAACATCTTTAGTATCTTCACACACAAAACAGTCAAGTAAGAGATCTCGATCCAGGACAGTGATATCCAATGGTGCACAAAAGAAACATCAAGTTGCTGGCAAGGCGCCGGTAATCACACAAGGTATAAAATCTTGACATCACCCCAGCTCCTATGCCACAACAAGCATTCGTAGCGCGTCACAACAGTCGCTGGTGCAAACAAGAGTTCAGCCTCATTTTCATACCAAAAGAAACACCAACAAGGCAGGTGACAGAAAATAAATCGGGGCGGGCGGTGATGGGACACAAGGCATTTTTTTTATGGGTGTCCTATTGATCTCGTGAAGTATGGGCGACAACTTTTGTTGTACCCGTGTTCGCACCAGCATCCTTTGAAACTGTCCAGAGATGTATTGCACTTCCACTGCATCAAAAAGGGGCATGCGCCACTTCCAGAAATGTTTTGAAATATCTTAAACTGGATACTAGATTGGGTCATATAAAAACTGGTTCTCTGTCCTGATAGTATATACAGATACAGAATAGCTATCTTTTCCAAAGTAGATGACCATAGGTCACAATGACAACGCCAGACTTGAGGACATATCATAAATGCTATTAATTTGCTATGCCGGCAGCTCGGACTATCATAAACAGGTGGTATGTGTGGGACCCCAGTTTTCAACATCCACACACCAAAAAGACCACGCCACCCTCGTCTCGGTGCCATTGTCAAGTGTCTCTGGTTTTGTTATGACCAACTCTTATCTGAGCGCATAAAATGGTTTGGAACTTTTTCCAGAGTGCAGCTGTTAATTTACCATAAATACACAAATAAAAACACATCTAACAGTGCTTCTCCTCGATGTCGTGACGGCAAGACAACTCACATCAAGGGCGATAACTTATGAGTTGTCGCGCGTAGTCACAGCAGGGGCGACAATCCGGTTTCATTTTTTGGACTGCATCAGCTTTAGCTGGCGTCCTATTGAATACAGTCATCTCCGCCTCTCGACTTTCGTTATTAGTATGTCACCTTTTTAACAAATTTAGGGTTGGCCATCCCTGCCACAATTCCTGTAAATAATATATACCATGGTATAAAATGCCAAGCCTGCCATAATTCGTATTTACAGGATGCCTGTAATTATTTTGTACCATGGTATAAATGCCAAGCCTGCCATAATTCGTATTTACAGGGTGCCTGTAATTATTTTGTACCATGGTATAAAATCGCCAAGCCTGCCACAATTCGTATTTACAGCATATCTGTAAATAATATATACCATGGTATAAAATGCCAAGCCTGCCATATTATTATTCGTATTTACAGGATGCCTGTAATTATTTTGTACCATGGTATAAAATCGCCAAGCCTGCCACAATTCGTATTTACAGGATGCCTGTAATTCATTTAGCCGCAAGTCGTAAATCTTCGCCTTCTTATTATTCCCACCAATGGAATACGCTTTTACAAATTTGGTGCCGGGCTTTATACAATCTCCAATCTTCCCTTCTGCCTGTCGATCGACCCTGCCCTCAGTCAATTTACATATAGCCATGTACCAAAACATCATTTCACAAAACCTGAATTTTACCAGCCAAAAACAGTCCACATACTAAATACGAGGATATATAATTTTGCAAATGTGAATGTGCGGGACCATTTAATTCCGATAAAGCAAGCATCGCTGATTTGTTTTCAAACAAACGACCGTTAGCCTTGATCATGGAGCTTACTGTAGATGGAGGAATAACATCTTATCAATCTCATCTACCACCGTCTGTGTTTAATCCGCTAAGAACCCTGCTCAAAGAAATATCAAAGCAAGCCGGCTAGATAATGACTGGTTTTATTGCCGTCAGCCTGTCCTGTGTGTTCAGGTCTGGCCACCTCTGACAGCAATCAAGGAACTTGATGTCTTAAAACTGTGGTCCATCTTTGAACACTGGTTACAGTAATCTGGGCGGAGATAAACTACAACCAACCGTAAACCGACCAATCTGTAAATAATGGCTGTAGCTGGAATCATGGTAACCAGGAAATCAGGCTCGGAAAATGATGCCTTTTGGTGCAAAACACATTGAAATCTGTCCACTAGATCCAGATATATGGACGGATGAACATATATATTCAAGCTGAGTGAAGTGTTCTCGTCAAATAAAATATTTTAGACTAGACTGGAGGCCTGCAATGAGATATTGGTCTTCATTAACATGGATACTGTAGCATGTATGCTTTCATAGTTTTGTCTTCAGTAAGGAAAATGTGCTTTTTAGTAATACTTGTATGTGTTCTTAAGATGTATTGGGGGGATGCCGTTAGCCTTCGGGCATAAAAGTGCAATAAAACTATCTTATCATATCTTTTCTATGAATGGGCACATTGGTGAGATCGCTGGCTGCTTTACACATTCCGACATTCGATTAGGGTGCTCACACGAGCGAAAATCGCCTTTTTAACACATTTACATTATCAGGATTCAACTCCCTAAAACATGCTCATACCTATGGCAAGCCGTTTTGGTATTTATTCCTTTATTTTTGATATCAAAAATTCTTTTTTTGATATCAAAAATAAATGTGCGCCGTTTTGGTATTTAATCGGATAATTGTTGATATCAAAAATACTATTTTTGATATCAACAATTCTATTTTTGATATCGAAAAAAGAATTTTTGATATCAAAAATAGAATTGTTGATATCAAAAATAGTATTTTTGATATCAAAAAAAGAATTTTTGATATCAAAAATAAACCGTTTATTTTTTATATCAAAAATTCTTTTTTTGATATCAAAAATACTATTTTTGATATCCAAAATACTATTTTTGATATCAAAAATTCTTTTTTTGATATCAAAAATAAGAGTTTATTTTTGATATCAAAAATACTATTTTGGATATCAAAAATTCTTTTTTTGATATCAAAAATAAATGAATAAATACCAAAACGGCGTGCCATATGGCAAGCCGTTTTGGTATTTATTCCTTTATTTTTGATATCAACAAAAGAATTTTTGATATCAAAAATAAATGTGCGCCGTTTTGGTATTTAATCGGATAATGGTTGATTCTCTCGCTTCCTGTACAGATGACAATTCATTTTGCACATTTCTAACAACAGCGTTAGCCTGAGCTGGGTTACCCGAATCAGCCATTTTCTCCATTTTTCTTTGGCGCCAAACGACGGGTGTCGGGACTGAGGAGTGAAATTGTATCAATCAATAAACAAGGGGAAAATTTCGATTGAATTTGTGTAATTTGCATTATGATTTTTATGAGTTATTTTGTATGGTAGCACTTTTGAGATGAAGCCAAAGATGAGAGATTATTTCCGTTTTGGCAGGCCCGTAGCCAAGGGGGGTTTCTGGGTTCGGGCGAACCCCCCCCCCCCCCCCCTTTGGAAATATTATATACTTTTCTCATATAAATGCCCTTTTCAAACACTGAAGCGAACCCCCTATTTACCCCTTTTCCCATACAGCGAACCCCATGATGTGCCCTTTTGGAGTGAAGGCGATCCACCCCTCAGTAAATCCTGGCTACGGCCCTGTTTGGTGTAAGTGGTCCTCTATTTTTGATATCAAAAATAAACGGTTTATTTTTGATATCAAAAATAAACGGTTTATTTTTGATATCAAAAAATGAATTTTTGATATCAAAAATACTATTTTGGATATCAAAAATAAACGGTTTATTTTTGATATCAAAAATTCTTTTTTTGATATCCAAAATAGTATTTTTGATATCAAAAAAAAGAATTTTTGATATCCAAAATAGTATTTTCGATATCAAAAATAAACTTTTATTTTTGATATCAAAAAAAGAATTTTTGATATCAAAAATACTATTTTGGATATCAAAAATACTATTTTGGATATCAAAAATTCTTTTTTTGATATCAAAAATAAATGAATAAATACCAAAACGGCTTGCCATACATACCACCACGGAACATTGCGGAATTAGCCGCGAGTCTCTGAAAGCCTGGTCAGTCAGCCCACCATGTGGTAAGCTAAGCGGTCATAAAATAATCAAGGGGCTTAGTTTTATCACTGTCGGCGGCCAAATTTTGACCATTGATGTCACGGAGTGATCTCTCAATCTATATTAGGCTCCATGCCTTGATGTAGTCCAAATGTTGTTGTTGTAAAGAGATGAACAGTTATTCAAGTACAGATGTGCTGTACTTGATTAATTCTGGTTAATTCAAGTTGTTGCGATACCGAGCAGTTCGGATAATCTCGTTATACAGGGCGAAAAAACGCCCTGGCAGTCTCCACACAGTGAGTCTTCACCAAGCCATGTAGCCTTTGCACGCCGTATAGTCAAAGCACCGTCTTGGGGAGGGAAGCGCGCTCTTGGAGAGCCAACGCCCTCTTATGAGATTTGGGGCACGGTCTTGGAGAGACAGCATGGCGGATTCGGAAGATGGCCTGCAGCAGCGACGGTGAGAATCACTCATAAATACATATTTCTCACGGTAGGCATACAAATTAACCCTCGCAGAGTATCCAGGAGTGTTCGGGGAAAATAAGGATGCACGTTACATGGGTAATCAGATCATATTTACGCCGGAACATTTGGCACAGTTTGGCAGGTAACGATATGAAAAATCACAGAATGTTAAAAAAAACTATCAGTAAAATCCATAATCTGTAATTCTACACGGGCAGTTTCATGTATATGGCAAAAATAATTTGTTTCGCTTCCGCAGAAGCCATTTCAACGGGGGTTTGTGTCATAATAAACTCAGAAACGCTTCCTGTTCCTTGGCGATTGGAAACGCCCACACCTAGGTAGAGCGATCAGATAGCGAAACGCCCTGATTGGGAGATATGAAACACCCTGATTGGGAGAGTATTTGAAACCATTATAAAACTTATCGTACCAGATGATATACAATATATAACACCGTGTAGTAATCGTGGATATCCACACTTCATAGTAAATCGGATAGACTTCTTAACACAAGTTAACAATGAAAGTTCTAAACCGTATTATATGCATTCATCTTTCTATCGTTCCAGCCCCAAAAGAAAAAAAATATACCCTGGCACTCCACAGAAACAAAAGGCGACGGATCACAGGGTCTATCGGCGGTAGCTATGAAGCTGACCGATACCACTGATACAGAAAGTGCGCGTGGTTGGACATTTAGCATCGTCGTTGAATTATTTAATTTATTTATTTAACTGCGCGGAAACAACCTGAATTGCCATGAAGATATAGTTATGTATACGTAAAATTTACCGTATACTCTTGCCCTCAAGTGGGTACGCAGCATGAGTTTTGTACCATGTCTGTTGGCCCTAGGGTAAGATTAATTTCCTCTACATGATGGCTATATAATAATAATAATAATCTTTATTTAATCTCAATGTCCAAAATAGGACAACAGCCTTTTTGAAAAGGGTCGAGAGCTAATAACCTATAATCAAATCTATTATATCATGATTAAAACAACATAACACATATAAGGGAAGTGGGAAGAGGTGCCGACATACTGACTGCGTCACATGACTTCACAGAATAGTCTTCTGGTTAACTTATTCTAAAGCACATACCAAGAATCTAACGATTCGTGATATGTGTTGTTTCTCAGGTACGCTTTTATTGTACCTGATCATGTGGCAACTTGGATGATATGACCATACGGCCCCTAGCACCGGCATAAGCGGTATTAGATACAAATCTAGAGAGCTATGATGGAAATGCTCTGACAACTCGTATACTGGTAATTGGTGAGCTGTTTCGCTGTGACAACTCGTACATTGGAGATTGGTGAGCTGTATCGTCGTCAGATGTAAATGACGGCATCTAACACAAAAGACTAGTCTGTAAGGCCCGATGTCGACCCAGCATCAACTTCCCACAAATGATGCAAATGATCCCACAAGCACAATGATAGAGGTTTATATAAGATAATTTCATACGTCAAATTCCTATAAAATATGTAATAAATTAAGATAAATGTTCAGTCTAAAATCATGGCGGTGATGCATCTCCAGTGACGGTGATGGTGAAAATTGACAACCCCTACACTAAAGGATAAGTCAACATCAACACAGAAATTTCGATGGAAGAACGTGCGTAATACTGGAGATGCATTCACAAATGACCAGGTTGTGCCCCCATCTTAAATTTTGTCAGAATCGGAACACATCTAACCTAGCAAGTGTGGAACCACGAGAGGTACAGCCTTCCAGTTTGCTGCGTTATATTGTACAGGAACAGCTATTTCGGAAGTATGCCAACCGTTTGAACGGGGGTTAGGGGTTAGGGGTTAGGTAACGTAGATTCAATAGTTCTGCCGCTGTCCTCAAATGTTATTCACCCAAATTTGCGAATTGACGCAATTCTGGTAACAGATTCTCCTTGAAGTTATGATCACTAGACTCGGAGGCCAATCTCGCTCAAACTTCACATACACATTGGACACGTCGGAAACTAATGTGTGATGAAAACTGTTTCTGAGTGCAGGAAGCTGGGTTTACCAGATCTTAGATTTAGACATAGGCCCAGTGTGTCAGGTGACCATGGCTATGGTGATTTCTCCCCAGTGAGAAGTGAACGTCACTCTGTTATAAAGATTAATCCAGAGCCATATGATGGAAAACATGACTGGGCGGAGTACTATTCCCATTTTATGGACTGCGCTGAGTTAGGGTTGTGGACACCACGAGAAAAAGTTCTCTCCCTTGCCGCCAGTTTAAGGGGGCCAGCAAGGACATTCTGCATTGGACTCCGGGAAGATGAAAAACGATCATTCTCGGTGTTGGCTAGAAAACTCGAGCAACGCTTTGGCAGTAGCCGCCAACAAAACAGGTGGTTAACAAAACTTGAGAGCAGAGTTCGCCAACCAGATGAAACAATCTCAACCTTGGGTGACGACTTGCGTCAAATGGCTCAAAAAGCCTACTCTGCCGTCGGTACTCCACACACAAGAGGCATTAGCACTGAATCAGTTGTACAAAAGCATACCTGTGGAGATGAAATGTAGATATTTTGATAAATCGTGCAGGACCATAGCAGAAGCAGTAAACGTTATCGAACGCTATGAAGCCCTTGTGGTAGATAAGAAGAAAACAGGATAAATTAGGATTATGCAAAGCCTGAGCATGGGACTAAAACAGCTGACATGAGTAACTTACAGGAAGTGCTTCATCGCCTACAGAAACTCGAGAATAGGGGCAATGCTGCTTTCTCTAGGTACAGGAGTCAAGGAAATTCTTATAAACGAGGGAATGAAAGCTGCTTTATTTGTGGCGTGGATGACCATTATTGCAAAATTTGTCCACATCGTGCACGTGATGGAAGCAGGGCAGCTACATCACAGGGAAACGAGAACCCGTCTCCCTTGTAGGCCAAAGGCAGATGGGCGAGGAGAGGCCTGAACTGAACAGGGAAATACAGATTACAGGTGAAGATACAAATCTTCCAGGAACACATGAAAAGAGAGTTACTATTCGCAGAGGTCAACTGAGTAATAAGATTAGAAAGTGGGACAATGGCATGTTTGTTTCATCTATGGTAGATGGAATCAAATAACCTGTGCAATTATTGGTAGACAGTGGTTCGACAATGACATTACTTTCTTGGGAGGTATTCAACTGCATACCTCCGATGTCAAGGCCAGTGTTACAGGGCTTATCGATTAACATTCAGGGAGCGAATGGAGAAAAACTTCAGATATATGGAATAGTCAAACTTGGAATGAATCTTGGAGAAAATGTGTATCAGCATAGTGTGGTGATTTGTGACATAACATGGTATGTCACTTTATCAGGGTTGCTGTTCATTCTGGTACCACATGATACACTGTCATAACACTTATACACAGTATCTCATCGTTTGCCATTGGTAATGCTGTTTCGCGTTCGTGAACAGGTCTTCGACTCAGATACAGTAGCAAGACAGATGTCTCACTACAGCATTCTCCCAACGTCAGAGTTTGTAACCTCCAAACCGTCGGTAAACAAGACTCTGACTTCACCCCTATACAAATGCCTGGCGCGCAGCCGCATTGCGTCTTTTCCGCTGAGCGAATGAGAGAGCGTGTTATATTTCCCGACTGGCTACGTCATCACAGCTGATCACCGCGTGGAGACGGGCGGTCATATTGCAAACAACATTTGACAGGTTAGCATTCCGATTCACGCTGAGAGCTTTTGTAAGCATTAATTGATAATGACCCTGGAAAATGGATCAAGCATGTGGTAGATATGACCAGACAATCAACAAGCGTGCGTCTTTCAGAAAATTATATGATGACCATGTATATTGAATAATCTCTGTGTTTCATGTTGCCGGTCTTGAACTCAGTGAGGGAGGGTAACAAACACAAATCAACGTCAACACAAAATATAATATTGAAAAATTACTCAGCCAAAATTACTCATCTGAACTTAGCGAGGTATATATTATTATGTATTTATGTGCAACAAGTAAGTAATAAAAACAATCAGTGAAGGAGGTGGACGAGAAATATGCATAGGAACACATCATTGGCCTAATTTCCCCACAGTACTAAATAATAAGATATCTGCAGTTAAATGTGTTTCCCTGGTTATAACCATAAATAATATTAAGATTTTGTCCGAAAATAACGGATTTCAGTTTTGCAACTGTGCAACTGTGATTTAATTTAATAATTGATTATTTTTTTTTTAAATGGCAATTTTTTATCAAAACAACTTATTTAAATTTGCTCAAACTAAAAAATGTTTATCAAATAAATTGGCTTTGAATTAAAAAATGGCAATAACAGTATTATAACAATTTTCAGTATTATATTCAAAATTTATATTATAATTCATTATTATTTTATTAATATAATTTACCTGTTTATAAACTTACCATCGAATCACCGCATGAGGCTCGTCGGCGACAATAGCCGCCGTGGTTTTCCCGTGTTTAATTAGCAAATCACGGTTCTCTTCCTGGTTTAACAGTAATTCGAGGCTTGAGAATACAAATGAATAAGGTCCCTCCTGTAGTTTTTCTCTGTCGCAATCGCCAGGTCCAAGATATGTGGCAGTAAATCCCAGGGCTCGAAGTACATTTACTTGCTCGTTCATGATGAAAGTTGACTGGCAGATCACAAATACCAATCCGGTTTTTTAAACAGGACACCCCTCAAAGATTTGCCGCTGTTCGTTCTCGTCGATATACAACGCCTATGTTGATTGGCTCGCCGAAGTTACGCTGAGCTTTTCGGAAATCATCGGCCCCATTCGGTAATCTCAACAAGCTCGCTTCATTTAGTAACGGGGGCTGTTGATTGGGCGAGAGCCATGCGCAGAAAAGCTGCGCGCCGCAATTAGCCCCACTTTGACATCAGAGGGTATATACGGCAATAGGGGATATACAATCTGATGCCATGAGAATGTGCCTGGGATACTTGGACAAGATTTTCTTCTGAAGTATGTTTCTAAGATAGACTACAAGTGGCTAAAACTGGAGACTGATAACTCTTCTATCCCATGTTGGATATAATGGAGAAGCACAAATGACATGTTTAGTATAAGTCCGGGTATTGACTACAGTTCCAGAACACACTGTTTGATGGGTATCAATTAGTATTCCAAAGAGTGAGTACCTGGCCGTTACTGGGTTGGTTGAGCCTTCAATGGAGTTGCTTCAGGAGAAAGGTATTCGGATGCTGAATGGAATAATTGATACACAATCGACAGAGTTAGCAATTCTACTGATCAACCAAAACAGTGAGGACATCATTATCTATCAAGGGATGAGACTAGGGACATGTGAATCATTTCACGAGGTAGACGGTGATATACGTTGTACAGTGGCAACATCTGATGAAGAGTGTCCCCAGCCAGATTCTGTACCAGAGCACCTTCAAGATTTGTTGGCACGAAGTTCAACTCACCTTTCTCTTGAACAGCAAGGCCAGTTAGCAGAGCTTCTCATAAGGAATCAGTCAGTTTTCTCAAAGTCAGCAGATGACCTTGGACGTACAGATAGATTAAAACGCACCATAGACACATGAAGTGCAGCGCCAATAAGGCAACCACACCGTAGATTACCGCTTGGGAAATATGCCATTGAGAAAGAGGAAATACAGAAGATGAGTAGTCGCGGTGTCATTGAACCATCCACTAGTCCTTGGGCCTCCTCCATAGTACTCTGCACCAAGAAAAATGGAAGCCCTAGGTTCTGTTTAGACTTTAGAAGGCTAAACGATGTGACTCTAAAAGATGCATACCCTCTACCAAGAATTGACGAGTGTCTAGATTCTCTCTCGGGTGCTCGCTGGTTTAGCTGTCTCGATTTGAACTCAGGATTTTGGCAGATTCCCTTAGCTGAAGAGGATAAACACAAGACTGCTTTTACAACCAGACAGGGTCTCTATCAGTTTATAGTTATGCCTTTTGGTTTGGCAAACGCACCTGTAACCCCTCAGAGACTGGTCACTATAGTCTCTGATTGTTTACTAGTTCAAAGTAAATATATGGGTCTCCCTCTGTACAGAGCCCCATCTGTTTACACAGAGGTCATGTGATTTTGCCTTCAAAACTACTGAGCACATGGTATATTGTCCTCTTCTGTTCCAACTGCCACTGAGGGAAGACACGAGCTGCAGTCTGCATCTTTATCTTTTGTAAACAGGTGAGAGAAGTTTACTTATTTTCAAGTTGAGTTAAACAGTATTTGCAATTGACTTGTTAAGAGTTTAGTGCAACGGTGTGTTGAGATTTTGCTGTATTAACTAGGCAGATTTAGCTGCAAAGTTATTTGGAACTTGTAGTGCTTTGTTTTAACGGATGTCACATATTTGAACATAGTCTAAATTTTAGAGACGAATCTTGCACTGTCTTGGTGATGTTTGTTACTTCTGGGTATAGGTAACTTGGTTAACCATGCATCAGTGTTTAGCTTTATTCTGTGTTATATTTTAGGCTCAGAGGGAATTTGAATTCTCCCTTTGTAATGTGTATTGCTCCATGGAGGCATTGCCTGCCTAACTCTGTTGTTTTAGGGTATTTAATGACACAGCAGATCTCAATACATTGTTTGTCAATCCTTTGGAGTTAATGTTTATACTATATTCAAACTGAAGATTGATTTGTTTATAAGTCAGTATTTACAAACAATAACAGGTTTGAACAATTTCAAGTAAGAGTATTTGAATACTTTATTTGCCTTTATGGTCAATTGATCTAACATATATGTGTTTGTTGACATGTTGGATATGCTTCATCGCCACATCACTATTTCCTAGAGTATTTGAGAACATACGCCCTTTCTATTGATCTCCTTATATCTGTTTGTGTCATATCGACATATGATCCAAAATATGACATTTATGCAGTGGCTGGGTTTTCATAGATGTTTAGTGTGTCAAAGATTATTTTGGTATTG
>JAVTVY010003290.1:0-32557 GCA_036873755.1 Hanleya hanleyi | reverse complement strand
ATAATGTGGAAATCCTTTGTGTACCCTCTAGAATAGAATATTGAGTGGGGATTTGAAGCTCTGATATATCAGTTCCTACTGCTTATTGTTTTGAGCTTTAAGCACTAAATTTATGGAAACCCAGTCTAATTTTATTGGAATCTGCCTTTTGCACATTATTGATAATACAAATAAAAGTATGTCCATGTTGTGACCAGTGATTAGCTGATGTAATGGTTTTCATAATTCACTTGTTCTATCTTTTAACTCAGGAATTTTTTTTAACTTAGATAGCTGGCATATTTGCATGTAATATTTCCAGAATTACACATTATTTCAAGCATTATGACACTTTCTTTGAATACTGGTACTGAAAAATATAGCACATCTTTAAAAAATTATGTCAATTATAAGCAGTTCAAAATATTCTCCTGGGCTAACGGATAGGTCAAAGTGAAATTATACCAACTAGTAGCTGATCAACTGAAATCACTGGTCTTTTGTTCTCTCAATAATGTGCGAAATTCGGATTAGGTTTATAACATCATTACACCAGAAGTAAATAATAAGTTTTATCTTGACTAGCATAAACTAAACTGCTATCAGAGATTTTGTTACTCTTGCAAATGAGGCTGAAAAATGTCATTATTGATTGCTGGAGAGGAATGCATTGTACATGTATGAGAAAGGAATATCTCTGGTTCAGTCAGTAAGTTGGAATCAAAATGAACATTAAAAGGTATTTATATTTTTTTTTATTGAAGTATTGAAATATGTTTTATATTAGAACCTAGAAATCGAGGCAAACATACTTTTCTGTATGTATATCTACACCTCTAACATCTCTAATGTTTTTATTTTAAACAAATTCTCTTGTAAACTGTAACTTGATCAATTAGTTTGTTCTGTGAAGATATTATTTCATTTTTGTAAGTATAATAATTAAATATTTATTTGCCTCAAAAAACAAATGTTTGGAGATTCAGAGACTAATACCAGCAAAAAAAATGTTCTGAACTATATATATTGTTTATACAAAATTATCAATTGAGTAATTCAATACATGGATTGGAGACATTAAGGTTTGAAAGAAAAGTGCGGCTGGAGAACGCCCCCATATGAACCCTCGTGAAAGGAGGTGATTCGTGCGACCTACTTAGTTGTAGGAGGCACTCGTGTTTGTTGATCGCCGAGTGCCGGAATCGACTGCGTCAAATGGTTAATTTTTCTCCCAAATTTCGAAAATGTCTCAAATATCTCAACAAGTAACCTGTAGCTAACATGCAAATTGATTCATGAGCGATCTTATCTTCATAATACACTGATTATCATATGTAATTAACGCTGTCAATCTCGGAACATGCATCAAATTAAATCACACAAGCGTCAGCAGTTCGCATGCATGATGACAGAGTGTGAGAGAAAACATCATCAACAACTAAATCAAACACATACCGGTAGCTGTCAATACGCTTAGGGCCTACCTGATCAATATGCCATACCGGGGTACCTGATCAATCAGCATTCAGAGAGAGGTGCTCCTTGCTATCCAGATACACCAAAACGCCATTTCAAACAAATTTCAATACGTTTTCTCATTAAAATCGAGTTGTATGTGATTGATTTTCCACTCACTTTTGTATCACCTTCGACAATTTGCGTAAATTTCACCTTCTATTGGATATTTTGCATTTTTTATCGACTGAAACGAGCATTATGACGGCCATCTTGAATTATTTTTTTTGGTACTTAAGCATTTTAAAATACACTTAAGTCACCTCTGGCCAGACTTAAAGTTAAGCAAATTTGAAGCAATTTATTTGCTAAGAAAAGTTTCGTGGAATGCACTTAAGTCATTTATCGCTCACTAAAGTCAATTTACGGACTTAAGTACCATTTTTGCACTTAAGTTGACTTTAGAGAAATCAGCCCCAGCAGGAACTTGACAATGTGATGTCTAGCACTGTAACATCACATTTCTTTATTACACCATGTAAGCGTCCTGTCTGTGTCTTGTGCGCTGTCCTCAGTGTTTCATAGGGTGGATGGAGGGTGTCTAGTTCCATGCTGCTTCAAAGATTTCTTCTTTGAAGTAGCAGGAAAACAGCTGAAATGGGTGGTGCTTACTTGGTTCGTTGTGATATAGCTGAAATATTGTTGAAAGCGACGTTAAATTCTATTCACTCACTCACTTTCTTGTCAGCGAGTTTGACAAGACAAGAAACTGACATGACACCTTTGTTATTTTCTCCCGATCCATTTCGTTCTGTACCACATTTCGAGTGCAAGTAAGCGTTAGTAATAATACTGACAGCATTCTAAACCGACAGGCATGACAGGACCATTTACAATGATAGTGAGGATTTCCGGTCATGAACCGGGTTCTCCATTTCTTTTGGAAGACCTGTACAATCATATCCAAACAGGTGTATGTGGTTGTTAACTGCCAAACGCAGCGAGGCGTTTCAAAATTAGGCCGGGGCTGCCCCCAGCCGCCAGAAACCCTAGATGCTCTGTAGTGCAATGGGAGCCATTTTGGGGCATTTTGGAATGAAAATTATAAGTTCCTAGCACAGGGTATTTTTATATAGCATTAAGCTACCCCATCCCAGTCACACACCCCCCCCCCCCCATTTAGCCCATGAAGCCAGATTCCTATCAAGCTTACATAACAATATCAAACAGGTGGATTAAGAAAAATCAACACTAAGTAAGAACTTGGTAGATTTTGAAGTGGAAGGTAAACAAATAGATTTATGCTATGTGAAGAAATTTGACCTGGCCTGAACTGTTCTGAAATCTGAACTGAACATCATGCCAAATCTAAATAAAATCTCTTTTTGGAGGGGGGGGGGAGGAGTTATTTCAAAATTGTTTCAGGATAATTGCAAAAATAGGTTCATTTAAAGTTTATTTCCGTGTTGAAATTAATTGTCACGTAATATGCCGTCATTGACTTTAACGGGTGAATTGACGACACCGTTGTCGTTTGACGTTGTTGTTGTAACTGTCACTGCATCAAATTGTTCGACATAGTCACATTTTGAGTCACTGTCATTAATATTCGTCGGCACTGTACTGACAGCATCGCTATCCCCGTCAAAAGATTATCTTTTATTTCGTTTGAAGGCTTCGCTCAAACACAGTTGTCGACGTTTCATTTCGAAAATTCCCCCTCAACCCTGCATGTACAGTCATTCTGTCGACGACTGAAACCGGAAGCCGCATCCCAATGTACGACGCTTCTGATTGGCCCATCTATTGTATTCAAGCAATCAACAGGATTATAACATCGCAAAACCAGAAACAGGCGATGTTATGCAGTGTATAGATTCCGTTAACGTAAGGTTGGAAGAAGTTTGACTTTTTCCTTTTATGATCTTTTTTTCTCATATTCTACCCCAAGCATGAGGAAAATTAAACGCACAAAGTCGGATTACATTACATATTGCTTGCATTACGACCAAATTGAACTAAATACTCGCGGCACTACTTCCGATAGGTGTATGTATACCGCCGGGCGCCGGCTCTTATGGAGAACCCTGCATGAATGTAATTTTCTGGTCTGTTTCCGACAGTGTTTATCTACATGTACCTGAATTACACACGGGAGATACCGCAGCATAACTCTGATACAAATCAGAGTGATGGCTACTTGACTACTCAATATGATGCAACATTTTAAATAATATAATGTGTTGTGAAAAATGACAAATATAATTACAATGCTTATAATATGAATCGTTTTATGCAATGAATATTTTTTAAAGTTTGAAATTAATATTATATTTTATGAAATTCTCTTTGCAGATTATGAGGATTACGATCCGGAAAGAGGCAATGAGAAAAAGAAAAAAAAAAAAGAAAAAGGAGAAAAAGAAAAGGTGATAACTTTTTGTATTATGAAAATTTGTTTACACTTTGAACATCGTATATGAAGTTGGCAACTTCTAGTCATGTTTTTATTTCTTTTAGTATCTTTGTATAATTTGCATTAAATGTGTAAATTATTAATAAATTCCCTATAAGCTTGTGAAAACATCTGATCACCATCTACAAGGATTTACGTATTATTTTTGACGATGCAAATGCCTACAATGGCCAATATGAACACTCGAATTACTTCAAAAGTATTATTATGTATTATTTAATTGGCGTATGAATTGTTTTATAATTATCCTGTAAACTATGGATAAATATCTTACTTCATCATTTCTGCAATAGTATAAAATGTGAAAAGTGAGAATTTTTTCACAAAAATTGGTGTTATTAATTAAAAAGAAGTACAAAATAATATTCATATTCACAATGACGTAAAGTGTGTTATATATGTATTTTCAAAGGTTTATGTAAATTTGGTTCATCGTTTGTCTACATCATATGGCTATCTCTAGTGAAATATTGGCATTTGTTCCTTATTGTCTTCAGCCACAAAGTGGTAGGACTTGGAAATGCTAGCCGTCCGTCCTTCCGTCCGTCCATCCATCCCACATGTTGTGAATATTATATCTTGAGAACAATTCGACCAATCGTCTTCAAACTTGAGAAGGTGCTTCACATCAGTTAGACGGACATTGGTATAGATTTTCACTGCGGTACGTAATCCAAGAGGGCCGCCATCAACCATATTGGATTCTGTCCATACCACATCTTGTGAACGCGATATCTTGAGAATAATTCGAAAAATTGACTTCAAACTTGAGAAAGTGCTTCACATCAGATAGACGGCCATTGGTATTGATTTTCACTGAGGTACGTAATCCAAGATGGCCGCCATCGACCATATTGGATTCTGTCTGTCCCACATCTTGTGAACGCGATATCTCAAGAACAATTTGACCAATTGACTTCAAACTTGAGCAGGTGCTTCACATCAGTTAGACGGCCATTGGTATTGATTTTCACGGAGGTACATTATCCAAGATGGCCGCCATCAACCATATTGAATTCTGTTCTTCCCACATCTTGTGAACACGATATCTCAACAACAATTCCACCAATCAATTTTAAGCTTAGGAAGGTTCTTCATATTAGTCAGATGGCCATTGGTATTAATTTTCACTGAGGAACATAATCCAAGATGGCTGCCATTGACCATATTGGATTCCATCCGTCCCAGATCTTATGAACGCAATATCTTGAGAACAATTCTACCAATCGACTTCAAACTTGAGAAGGTACTTCACATCAGTTAGACGACCATTGGTATTGATTTTCATTGAGGTACGTAATCCAGGATGGCCGCCATTGACCATATTGGATTCTGAACGCGATATCTCGAGAACAATTCAACCAATCGACTTCAAACTTTGGAAGGTTCTTAACATCAGTCAAATGGCCATTGGTATGTAATCCAAGATGGCTGCCATTGATCATATTGGATTCCGTCCATCCCACATCTTGTGAACATGATGTCTCTAGAACAGTTGAACCAATTGACTTCAAACTTGAGAATCTGCTTGATATCAATTAGACGGCCATTGGTATTGATTTTCACTGAGGTATGTAATCCAAGATGGCTGCCATTGACCATATTGGATTCCATCCATCTCAGATCTTGTGAATGTGATATCTCAAGAACAATTTGACCAATGGACTTCAAACTCGAGAGGGTGCTTCACATCAGTTAGACAGCCATTGGTATTGATTTTCATTGAGGTAGTATGTAATCCAAGATGGCTGCCATTGACCATCTTTGGATTTCACTCACTTATATTGTACCCATCTGTGTTGTGAACGCGATATCTTGATCTATTCCACCCATCGATTTATAAACCTCACCATCCACAAATCCATATAGAACTACAGGCTTACATTCCAGTGTTACACTACCCATTACTGCTTTCCAAATCTTCTCAAATTGTCTCAACAATTTCAGATAAACGTCTCTTTCCACATACACATATCCACTTTCCAAGTTATATTTAAGCAGAAATTGGAAGCATATATGCTGCATGCTCTCAAACAGGCTACTTAGCGGAGGACTTGCTAGCTACTCCGCTCTTTTTTATTTAATATATGGTTTTGTCCAGCTGGGGTTTTTATCTCATGTTAACTTTCAACAAATGTTTCGAATCAAAAATTAGTACAATTTGCTATTGTTTGATATATTTAATACATAATTACATTTTGTTTTACACAGATATCAAATATACTAAGATATTTTTGTTTGCTTTTATATCTTCAGATTTTGCAATGCAAGACATACTGGCAAAACAAGTAAATTAACCGTAAGTATACATTTTTTAACTCGTATTAAAGCGATTATAAACCATCAAATAAGGTTTCCATAAAATAAAAGACCATTAGAAACGTGTGGAAAAATATTTATTCTAATTATTATATATCCACCAAAAGGTGGACATATTATGTAATGGTAGTTTCCCTCTGTTTGTCCCTCTCTCGTGTCTAATCTATATCTGGGACAGTTTTATATCTACAGTTTTAATTTTTTGGTTAGTGGATACTCTACGGGTAGAAAATGTATCGCATACCAAAATCTAATTTTTTGTGAATGGATACACTAGGTGAAAACAATGTGTTGTGTACCAAAATTGAGGTTGATGTCAAAGGTCATTATAGCCTAAAATCAGGAAATTGCTGATCACTGACAGTTTTCCTTCTACAGTTCTAATTTTTAGTAAGTGGATGCCCTAAAGGGGAACAATGTATTGGGTACCAACTGTTGGTTGAAGTCATAGGTCAAAGGTCAGTGTGACTGAAAAATCATGAAATCATTGAAAATTTCTAATTTTTTTGTAAGTGGTTTCAATAGTAAATGAAGTGTTGCATACCAAAAAATAGGTGAAGGTCAAAGGTCACTGTGACTCCTCGATCAAAAAATTATTAAAAATAACATTTTTTTTGCGTCAGTAGAGTGAGTGAGTGAATTAGGAACATCGCTTTCAAAATTTTTTTTAGCTATATCACAATGGGCAAGGGAAGGGAGCAGAAGGAGAAGGGCAAGGGTACCTACATGTAACAAATAGATTAGATCTAATGCTGCCATTTTATAGCGCTATTCCACTGAAATATATAGGCAAACATAACACCCCATGCATTCAGTCATATTATAAGAACACCAAACAAACCAGTCCTTGTTCTATTCTCTTAATGCTCAACATAACCGAGGGTCCGCAATAAGTTCCATTTTTCAAATCTTAGGTATGACAGCCAGCTGAGATCAAACCCAGTACCTACCGCTTACGAGGCCAAGGCTCTTTTACCATCTAGACCACCGCAGTGCAGTTTGTGTCAGTAGATACATTATATGCTATCTACCAAAATGTAGGTCAAGGTCATTGTGACCCCAAAATAGTCAAATTGTTAAAAATCATCACTTTTTAATCTATTGAGAAATTACAGAGAACTCTTTTGTCATGTACCAAAATTTAGGTCAAATTCAGTAGTCTAGGTTACTGTGACCCCCTAAATCTCTGTTTAATCAGATTAAAGCTCATTTTATGGAAGCTTCTTAAAATTCGGCATACTAGGAACTCAGAGGCATGCTGTGCCGAGTTGGCATACTTTTTGGAAGTAGAGAGACAAAAAATGACTGCCATAACAAAGAGGAGAATGGCCATTCCAATTGAAACTCTAATCCATCCAGATTAGAACAGCACAGAAGTCATGGTGTATCTGATTTGTCTATCCAGCAAATAGAGAAGAAGCTGAAGGATAAACTCTTTGAAGTTCGAGAGAAAACAACATGAGGGTATATCTTGAATATAAAAAAATCTCAGATAAATATCCGACTTCGAAGCAACTAGATGGAGACATTGATGGAGATGTTCAAATATGGGCATATTCGGAGGGATCATAAGCCCACAAATATTTCCTGTTGAAATGGCCGATATTCATTGTAGTGTAAGCTATACGTCATAGCTTGAATTTGACAGACAAACCATGACTTAATTAGGATTATGGAATGAACAAGGGTGCCCCTCAACCTTATTGAAAAGTAAAATATGCATTCAATACAGATATATTTTTCACTTCATCGTTTTTTATCTGTTTATCCCTTTTTTCTCTTGTTTCTTTTTTTTTCTTGTTCCTTATTTTTTGCCCCCCTGTTTCGCCGTGCCTGATTATGATATTATTTGGCTGAAAAACGTCAGAAGCTATTCATCTCTAAAGGACTGTTCCATTTAAAAAGGTATGGGGAGAGCAGAAAGCAACTTTGAATTACACCCTACCACTCATAGAAATTTTGTCTGCCTTTCAAATCTTGTAACATGAATTGAAGAGAATTTCTTCCTATGACCCATAGAATAAACTTGCCTTCCTCTCCTCCCATCCCTTTTCAAATGAAACAGCCCTAAAGAGTAAAATGAGCGACACTGTCTGATATTGGAACCACCTGCCTCAATGTTTGTCAGCCATGCATAAAAAATATATACCTTCATAAATATCGAACTTTGCAACAATAGATAATGAAGCAACTTTTGTTTCACTTTGTTTCTGTTTTGAGCTTCATATCTTTTCATGGTCATGATGGTGCTCTGCATGACTTATGACGTGAAACAACACCAACCCAGGTGGTAGTTCTATATTTAAAATAACCAACGAAAAGATTATTGTTCTAACACATGATCGCTTGATGCACACTTGCCAGATCACGTGGTAAGTCTGAACTCATCTAGATTATGTGAACTATATTTGAAAGCAAACCAAAATAATGAAATAGAGCATTTCCATACTACAGTTAAAAAATAATTTTAAACTGATGGAAATGAGGAAATATGGCACGAATGTTGTTCAATATATATGGAGCATGAAGGGAAATTATTCAGCAATCCATGATGTAAAGTTTGATATTTTGAAAGGTGTATGTTTTGGTTTGGTTGATGGTAGCTCCAATATAATATCATCACAGACTACAGTGAAAACCTAAAGGTATTGTTCAAGAAATAAAAGTATGAGATTTTCTAATTATATCTGGGAAATGGTAAGAAATAATTTTTTGAGTTTCCTTGCCAGAGAAAAATATTCCTGCAATATGTCTTCATAGACTTGCACGAAAAAGTAAGGAATAATTTCTTGCTTAAGAAAATAATTTTTGTGACAAATCTTAAGCAAGAAAGATTATCTTGTCAGATCCCCTAAAAAAAGTAAGAAAAATTAAGAAATGTTGAGTTTTCTTTTCTCGTTTTAGAAAATAATTCTTAAAGGTAGATCATGAATAAGAAATAATTTCTTATCAGACTCCAGAGAAAATGTAAGAAAAATGGAGAAATAATTTCTTGCTTGAGAAATAATTTCTTATGGCATAAATCTTAAAAAAATTATCTTGTCAGACACTCAAGAAAAATTAAGAAAACTTAGAAATATTAAGTTTTTTTTCTTGTTCAAGTTCATATTTTTTAGTAGTATGAGGGTTTATGATTACTTTAATAAAATTACTTAAGATAAGATAATATTATTTAACATTGATATTGAGAACAATGCAACATTAGTCCATCAGGGACTAGTATAATCGACGACCATAATTAAAATTTAACATTAACATTAAAAATACATATATACAAATAGCATATATGTGAAGCCTCATGCCTTCTGCCTTTCATATAAGCCTAATTATAATGAGAGCATAAGACACCAGAAGAAAATGAACTTATTGTGGCTTTATAAAAATAAAAAAAAATAATGAAGACACCAGTCAAAAAAGGTGACGAGTTAAAGCTATCATGCATTTTTACCATCTCCTTAAAAGAATGATGATATCATCATGAAAATATTACCTCCCTTGATAACTTCACTTAATTATCAGAAAAGATGATATACGACATTAGAAGAAGAGTTATTACAGAGGAAATAACCTTATGTAATGACATCAATTATGTGGTTTCAGATAAAAACAACATTAGAGATTGTTAGGTTTATTGATGTAACAAAAAGAATTTATTTGCCTGTTTTCTCTTATTGCAGATCAATCCAGATATAGATCTATATGAATATATAGAAGATGATGAAGAAATAATTGAACTCGAACTTGAGTGGAATTACTTTAATGGTAAGTTAATTTATAAATTAACAAAAAAATTTTTTACAGCTATTGTAATGATTTTTTGCATTGCTAATTATCCCTATCAAAATTCAATCACACCCAGCTTGAAGAACAAAATTCTGTCAAATTACAGAAAAAAAAAGATAATGCCACAGTAGTCATGGTAGTGTAGCTCATCTATTTGTAACTGGAGAAAGTAGCTGTGAGAAGTTTTTACTAAAAAACTGTAATAGAAGAGTTTCTTTTGTTATTCCCCCTGAACAATAAATAATCCATGCAGTTATTTCCTGAGATTTCATGATAAATTTTCATGACAAATTCAAGAAGCGGCCATATTGGATTTTCAAACCAGACAAGAAAAGGTATCTTACTCAGCTTGATCCCAAGGAGAACCTGTGTATCAAATTCGAGAAAGATTAATGCAATAGTTCATGAAAAATCGTTATGACAAAGTTTCATGGGTAAATCCAAAATGGCCGCCTGGTGGCCGTATTTGATTTTTGAATCAAATAACA
Organism: Hanleya hanleyi; assembly: GCA_036873755.1. NCBI lineage: Eukaryota > Metazoa > Mollusca > Polyplacophora > Lepidopleurida > Hanleyidae > Hanleya > Hanleya hanleyi. The sequence continues at coordinate 22,057 of JAVTVY010003290.1, read as the reverse complement.
AAAGTATCTCGCAAAACTGACCCCAAGGGGAACGTCTGTATATGGCATTTGTCCTGTGAAGTTGTCTCTCACTAAATGGGAGTGAAGATACTGTTACTATACTATCCTCTGCGCATTGCGCCGCAATGTCAATAGGGCTCGAAATGTACTTTTATATTACTGTGAGTGAATATACTGTTACTTCTCTATCCTCTACACGTTGCGCTATAAGGTCAATAAAGCTCAAAATGCGCTTTTATACTACTGAATCCGAGTCAATATACTGTTACGTTTCTATCTGCGCATTACGCTATAAGGTCAATAGGGTTTGATATGCGCTTTTATACTACTCAGTATGATTCAATATACTGTTACTATACTATCATCTGCACATTGCACATATCGCAACATAACAATCTGTATCTATCAAGGTTTCTAGCAGATGTGCACTTCAGTTTTATTATCGTTTCCAGCTATTTTCCACTGATTTGTAGCCCTTTATCGACTATATCAATCAACTGTATTCCTTTAACAAAAAGTCTCCCCCTAATTATGCCCCCCCTCTAACTAGAGGGGGGGCATATAGCAATCGCTTTGTCCGTCCGTCTGTCCGTCCGTCTGTCCGTCCGAATTTCTTGTCCGCGCGATATCTCGGTTAATAACTGATGGACAGGATTTAAACTTGCATGGAATGTGGCCAGTGGCTCATAGTTGTGCAGCGTAGAGTTTTTTCCGAGTTCCGGTATCATTTTCAAGAGTTATGGCCCTTTTTCTGAAATCTCTGTGAATGGGACTTGTCCGGGCTGGATCTTGGTTAATATTGTATGAACAAGTATGAAATTTGCATGACATGTGGTCAGTGCCCCACAGTTGTGCAGCGTAAAGTTTCTCCCCATTCCGCCTATATTTTCAAGAGTTATGGCCCTTTGTTCCTGAAATCTCCATGAATTGGGACTTGTCCGGGCTGGATCTTGGTTAATATTGTATGGACAATTATGAAATTTGCAGGGTATGTGGTCAGTGCCCTGTAGTTGTGCAGCGTGAAGTTTCTTCGCGTTTCGCATATATTTTCAAGAGTTATGGCCCTTTGTTCATCAAGTCTTTGTGAATTTGGACTTGTCCAGGCTGGATCTCGGTTAATATTGTATGGACAAGTATGGAATTTGCAGGATATGTGGTGAGTGCCCTGTAGTTGTGCAGTGTGAAGTTTCTCCGCGTTTTGCGTATATTTCAAAAGTTATGGCCCTTTTGTTCTTGAAATCTTTGTGAATTGTGATTTGTCCGGTCTGGATCTCGGTTAGTATTGTATGGACAATTATGGAATTTGCATGATATGTGGTCAGTACCCCATAGGTGTGCAGCGTGAAGTTTCTCTGCTTTCGGTTATATTTTCAAGAGTTATGGCCTTTTGTTCATCAAACCTTAATGAATGGGATATATTTATTTGTCCAAAGCACATTCCAAAGTAGATCGCATAGGTCCTGAAGTATGAAATTGGATGCAAAATTCAAAGTTCACGATCGCTTCATAATTTCACCACAATATACTCCCAAGGAATGTAGGTCTCATAACCAGGTCGGCGAAAGTCCCGGGTGGAATATGTACATGTATTATGCGAGGCATGCCAAAAAAAGTGACTGAAACAGAATTTTTATAATTAGCCAAATTAGGCCTCCACAGACCAATACAAAACAGAACAATGGTGGAGCAGTGTCGGATTAAAGCGGAAGGGGGCATACAATTGAGCAATCTCTGATTGCTTCCTTGCTGCATTCCTGCGAATATAAACAAGACATTACATGACTATTTGACCCATTGTTCAAGAACAGAATTTTGGCAAATCTTTGAAGCAGAATTGTGCAAAATGTAATAAAACTAGAGCCTTAGGCACTGAAACGGGGCTATTTAAATGTAAAATAGGCTGCTGGAATAATTCCACTAACCTTTGATGTTCCATCTCATGGCGAAGAGCCATACTTGTAGTCTCACACATTCCTCTTAACAAGGATCTCTAGTGCATTAGTGTAATTGTACACATATATATATTTTTTTAAAAACCGCTGGGACAGACATTTATTATGAAACCAACCTGATGAAATGATAAAATAATGTCTTCACTGCATGTTACCAATATTTGTAAAAATTTCACTTTTTTCAGATAATCGAAAGCATATCCTTCAGCAGTAAATAATATGAAGCTGCGCATCTGAAAACCCCTCATCTGTCAGTACATTCATAATGTATTCAATTTGAACCAAGATGTCAGGAACACCAAGCAGTCAAGTCACAAATATACAGATTATCAAAAATTTTGCAATTAAGAATGACCCCCGAGGTTTCCGTCCAATCAGAGAAACCGGTTTTCATTACATAAATTTCTTGATGCATCAATGATGTATACCAAATTTTACATCGAGCATTTAAACGGTATCAGAGATAGAGATCATTAATGATTTAGCATAAATTAAAGATGGCCGCTCATCCTTCCCGCCACTCAGAGGAACTGATGTGGTTATTAATTGAAAGTCTCTTGATACATTGATGCTGTATACCAAGATTTGTATAGAACACTGAAATGGTATCTCAGATATACATCATTAAAGATTTTGCATAAATTAAAGATGGCCACCAAGGTTTCCGCCCAATCAAAGAAACCAGAACTGTCATTTGTCGTAAGTATGCATCGATGATGTATACCAAATTTTACTCCGAGCACTTGAACGGTATCAGAGAACGAGATCATTAATGATTTTGCATAAATTAAAGATGGCCACCCATCCTTCTCTCCACTCAGAGGAACTGATGTTGTTATTCAATTGCAAGTCTCTTGATACATCGATGCTGTATACCAAGTTTGGTATAGAACACTTAAATGATATCAAAGATATATATCATTAAAGTTTTTGCATAAATTAAAGATGGCCACCAAGGTTTTCAGTCAATCAGGTCCCGATTTAAAGTATCTGTATGCATCGATGATGAATACCAACTTTCATATAAAACAATTGAATGGTAACAGAGATATGTATCATTATCGATTTTGCATAAATTAAAGATGGCCTCCCGGATTTCCAGCTAATCAGAAAAGCCAGTTTGGTAATTCATTGAAAGTTGCTTAATGTATCTATGATGTATACTAACTTTCGTATTGAACAGTTGAATGATTTCCGAGATATGGATCATTATCCATTTGCATAAAATTAAAGATGGCCGCTAAGGTTTCCACCCAATCAGGTCCCAATTCAATAGGCTTCTGGTCCTTGACTAGGTAAATAAGCACACCAAATTTGGAATTCTTCAGTGGAACCGTTTTCCGTCTATCTCGCTCACTTACTGACGTACGAACAGACGGACGTTCGAGACGACAATACCCCATGGCCAAAATTGGCCGAGGGGTAAAAATTACTATTGAGATACAATGTAAAATCCTCATGGTTAGATGGACTGAAGCTATGCTGGGATGCATCCTCTCATGGCCTCATATTGTTTCATGTACCTCCTCCCTAGTATATTACAGTTATATTTGGTTATCTCCCCTGTCACCTTACAACTACAAAACTGTGATGTGCAGAGCTCTTTCTGTAGATCAGGGGAAAATGGTTGCAACATTTCATGAATATTTCAGAAGTAGAATGAAAAGAAAACATTTCTGAATACAGGAAAATTATTACGTAAATGATTTGACCACCACCGGATTTTAGAAACTTACTATAAAAAGATAATGGAGAGGGTCTTGAGGGGTGAGCTTAAATGGCGAAAATTCCAAACTGTAACTCAACACACATATTTCATGAAAATGTAAATGAATACAGGCAAAGTGAAATATCGCATTGTTTTCTACAATGAATTACACTTATACTGGTATTATTTAATACTAAATTACTGCCCAAACACGCTTTCTAATGAGAATGAGTTAGTCCCACAAAATCACTCAACATGCGCCTCTCAAAATCTGTGGTTTAGCAGACGACATATTTTGAGCACGAAAGTAGTGCCACTGGAAAATGAACTAAAACACGCATAAAATTAGATAAATGGAAATGTAACTTAAACATATCAGACCTGCAACTATACGCGAACATTAAAAACACAGAAACCTGGACATTCTAAAGAAGGAAGTTTCAGACCTCTTTCTTGTCGTGTAAGAACTCTATCTTTTGTTGTGTTAGCAAGACACAGAGCTGCAGCTCAATTTTTTCTGACTACAGAACAGGACCATTAGTCCCTACGGGCCTACATCGCCCCATGAAAATATATACATTTTTTGTTACATTTTTTCTGTCTGCTATAAAAATGGTTGATGCAGTGTTAAAAAATGATTTGGTCCCTGTGAAGCTAGAAATTAATTTTATTAAATCTAATGAATATAAATATTTTTATACCATTTCATCGACTTCCTTTCGGAGCGTCAACCTAACTGGCATCCTTCTGACTTAATTAATATTTTAGCTACATCAGCTATAGCATATGATAAACTCATAAGCAAAAGAAATATTTAACAGGTGTACTTATCTGAATATAGTTAAAATAGGTTATTACGAAAAATCGGTCGAGAATTATAGGTTATTGGTTTGTATGCTTTTGTATGGACGAATCTATGTGGGGAGATGAATTTAGTCAACAAACAGAGGTGTCAGTATGGCCAGAATACCACTCATGTCTTCAAAATATATGATCGTAGAATCTATGATTTCATTTCTTTGGCGGAAATTTACTTAATTAGCATACTAGTTTTATAATTATAGCCAACGAGGAAGTTTTTCCATCACTTACTCACATTACAAGTGGCAGCCTGGGGTCGATTTCATGAAACCTCACTTGACTTGACTTTTTCAAGGGCGATTGCGCAATTGACCAAGTGTGCTTCAAAAAAATTTCAAGTTGTGCTTCACCAAACGCTTTTGACTACACTTAGTCAAGTGCATGCTCTACCAGGCATACATTTCGTTCTGCTTTGCGCCTCTCCATATAGCGCTGTAAGGGTCTCACGGACTATGCCGGAGTTGACCCGAGGTCATCTGTTGCCACAGTGAACGAACATGGCGACAGTCGCTGCTCACCGATATATATTTCCGCAACATATAGTTCTAGGGTAATTTGTCAAAAAGCTCCTTTCAAACTGTGTGAAACTGGCTTTTTCAAATACAATGAATAACTGTTTAGTGTATTTCGAGATAAATATACATTTTGCGATCAGTAAAACAGTCAAATAGAACAGTTCTTGGTTTTTACAAGAACCCTGTAAAAAATGGCGAGACTCCTACAGGGGTAAATGCAGCGTAGCGCAAAGCACCCTGGCAGAGTATGAGTCAAGTGATGTTTGAAGTGACCTTTTTGGAACTCTTTTGTGTGGTTTGGTAATAAATACTACCCCTGCAGAATCAAGTGTACGCTCAAAATACTTGATGCACCGGAGCCGATCGGTAGAATTCCAGGTGTCAAATAAATATGTTTGTGCCATTTTCGGATCTATGAGATGAAGAAGGATGCCCATACATGCGTTGCGGTGTATGGACACTTATTTTTTGGACACATCTGCCTTCATATTGGTCATTTCAAGTACGTTTTTATTTCAAGAGCGGTTCTCAAGGGAGGTCCGACCACACTTGAACTCAAGTGTGATTTCAGGTACAAGTGAACTTTCATGAAAAGCAAAAACTCGAGTCAAGGGAAGTTTTCAAGTGCACTTGAACTTTCAAGTGCGAAAATTGCCTCAAGTGAGGTTTCATGATATCGACCCCTGGCCCTACCATGGCTCACTTCAAATATGGAGAGTCTCACCTTTTTCAATGTCGCCACACTATTCAGAGAGTTGAATTGAATTGAATTGAATTTATTCACCAAAATCGAAACAAGTAAATACACTAATGGCATACAGAGTAAAACACTAGTAAATTAATTTATCATACAAATGTTGCCAATTGTACAATTTGGCGGGAATAAAACCCCAAGGGGCTTGTTCTATCCCAAGAAAAACAAACATGTTAATGTACTGAGCAGCGAGGCTTGGTGAAGAATATTAGAGGTCAATATAGCATATATACATGTGAATATCCATGCAATAACTGTGAAACAGGTCAGTTCTCAATCAGATACTGTTTCAATTTTGATTTAAATAATGAAATAGATTTGATACTTTTATTGGATGGAGGCAACTTGTTCCACTCCCGTGGTCCTTTAATTTTGAGGGAATAAAATGAAAGGTTTGAGGGATAGATTGGTCTATATACATTAAAAAGCTGTCCCCTAGTGTTGTATCTATGTATATCAGACTGTCTTCTGAAATATATCTGAAAATCTAACGGTAGCGAGTCAAGATGATGGACAAATTTATGAACTACTAGTAGACAAGAATACAAGTTGAGCTTATGTATCTGCAAGATGTTAAATTTTATGAACAATGGTGATGTATGATCTCGTTTCTGTGATAGCGTGATCACTCTTATGGCGCATTTCTGTAGCAAAAATAGGGAATTTAAATGTTTTGACCATAAATCTGACTGTGGGGAATCTATCTTTACATTCTAGGATTTAATTAAGCTCTCTGTTTTGGCCCTCTTAACTCTTTGTCTACGGCAAGCCGCTGTGAACGGCTCCTGTGTCTTAAGCGTGCGCCGGAAAGCCGCTGTCAGCAGCTTCTTGACAGCCTTTTCTAAACACACCTGTGATTGGTTGTTTTGGCCTCGGTTGTGAAAAATTGACCAATTAACGCTTCCTTGATACTTGAATCACTGGTGACATTCCACTCAGCCTCGATTCAGGATTTATGACGTCGGGAATCTCCAAATAACCTCCTGTCATGTGACGAATAAGTGGGAAAACTCCCAACATGGCGACTGTGATTGGCATTTGTTATGTTTTTGTTTTCTCCTGACTAGACAACATACAAGTTCAAGAATTGTTTCCGTCATCTGTACGCAAAGAGTTAAATTTGTCCATCATTATTTTGGTATTTCAAAGGAACCTGTGGTGAGAAGATCCTCCATGAGACATGGCGTGAGGACGTTCGTGACAAGACGGCTGACGTAGTGCTTGTTATCTCCAGTCACATAGATATTCGGACCAAGGAAGGCAACATCGACTATATCATGAACCTGGTTGATAAGCTCAAGTTTCAGCATTCTCAGTTTGGGTTGGTCACCTACGGTGATAGAGCACATAACGGTCAGCCAGTGGTCCACACTTTCGGTGGAGAGTAAGTTTGTCCATTCTGTCTACATTCAATTCTGCAAATATTTATTTCCTCGGATTATTCTGGACATGGTTTTCCAAAGGGAGGTAAATTTGTAGCATGCTTGCTCAAAATTGTATTATCTCCCCTGATAGATACATCATTAAACAGTACAAATTATCTCCCTTGATTGTGATAGCCTGTGTTTGAAATATGATTCATCACATCTGGGCTGAAATTACAGTTCGCTTCATTATGGTTGCCCGGTATGAAGTTTGATTTTGGTGACTGATTTATAAGTTATTTATCTGCGAGGAAAAAAGAGAAAATAGTTGCTGCAGCTTGATCGTCTGAATTTCAAACTCGAAATACTTGTATGTCCTCGAAGAGCGGAGTTTGTGTACCTCTTAACCAGTTTAGAGAGAATCATCTCCCTAGTATAATCCATGGTGTTTCCTCCTACTCCTACTCCGCTTTACTCACTCACAGTGGGTCGCGGGATAGGGTGGGGCGAGAGACCTGGGGTTTTCACTACCTGAGATTCCATGGGTCAGGCTTGCACCCTACAGTAGAATGGGTCGACTGCGCATGCGCGATGAGTACTGCGCGATATCCCTATCATTTTAATAACCGCATGAAGTTGTTCCAGTGGTGCACAAGAAATGGAAGGCATAAGAAAATAATAATGATATCACAATCATTGTAGGCTTCCAGCCAGACTGGCTTGGATCCTTATTAATAGTATATAATCAACAGTTATTAAGCAATAACTTTTTTTAGCTCCATTCTAGAGAGGTTCTCTCTAACATATTTACAACCGCATGCATGCTGATTATTGCTGAACATGATAAAGGCAAAATTCTCTGTCTTCGCATTATCGTAACCATGTATTCATCTCTTGTCATTCCAGGATGTTTGGATCAGAGAGGCAATTTAGTATCAAACTGAAAACCATATTGTCCTATGGTGTAGATCATTTTCCTCCATTCAGTGCAATCAAGATGGCGGCGAGCTATAATTTCAGACCCCATTCTCATAGGATCATCTTCCTTGTGACGGAATCCAATCTTGATGTACGTATCACAGGTAGTAAGAACATGTGACAGGTTGATCCGGGCAGGTCTCCACAAGTTTTCAGGGTTCTAGTTTAAAAACTGTGGGTACCCAAATTGATTTTAATTATCGGTGTGTTCTTTTCATACAATGCTGTTTTCCTGTGTGTTTATAGAAAAATAGCTGGAATGTAAAACCTTTTGAAACTAAGGGCTGTTCCAGGGGGCAGGGGATTTACCTTGAGTAGCAGCATGTCCCTTCTCTTTATTGTCTTATTCTAATACCCCTTGTACAAAAGTGTGTGATTCATGATGGACATACCCTAATATTTTTCAGACTGTCCCATCCAGCATCCACTTACACCCGCTAATGGCCCTGTTCAAGAACAACAGCATCACCCTAAACATAGTGTCCATGTATGAGCCTATCTCTGCCGGCAGGATCCTGGGATTACGGCACGACGGACAGACGGTCATGTTGAGTGGCAAAAGTCAAGCCATTTCTTTACCTCGGGTTAGTTCAACAAACACTTGTTTTGATATGGGTTATCTTCAAAATAATATCTAGTAATAACAATGAAATATCTGATCAATCTGTGAATGTTCTAGTTTTTATCATTCGATCAGTCTATCGATATTCAATGACCTCAAATCTGATGATCAATCTGACGGATACATTACATCACCGGCTTTCGTATGAGAGACTACTCGGGGATCACCCAGTCTGTTAAGACCGGCACCAGACTGGAAATGGAGTGTTATCATATCTCTCTCAAAGCATCTGTTTGGTTAGCCAAGTTTACATGGCTTCGTTCATTCCTGCTACGCCATGAATCCTCTTACTGAACTTGATTAGTCCGGGAAAACATGCCTCCATCGGTCGTACGGCTCTATCCGGCAATAAAACAACCCCTCCCCACTCTCATTCCACTGCTTTTATCGAGTTTGGCAAATAGTTTCATTGGCGTGAAGAGCTGATCCGTCCGCAATCAGTCTTCGAACATCAACGGCTGGTTGAATTTTCGCCATTATCTTTGTACGGGTCACGTGATCCGTACGAAGATAATGGTGAAATTCAACCAGCCGTTGATGTTTGAAGACTGATTGCAGACGGATCAGCTCTTCACAACAATTAAACCATTTACCAAACTTGATAAAATCAGTGGACAGAGAGTGGGGAGGGGTTGTTTTATTGCCGGATAGAGTTGTATGACCCATGGAGCCGTGTTTTCCCGGACTGTAAATGTATATATCAGTTCAGTAAGAGGATTCATGGCGTAGTAGGAACGAACGAAGCCACGTAAACTTGGCTACTGTTTGGTAGGTTTTATGAATTGATTTCATAAATATAAGTATTTGAATATTAGGGATTCAACATTCGTCAACAATGTTGGAAGCTGTTTCTGTAGCTGACCTGACAATGTCCACCTATTTTCCATCTCTTTCTTGAGTTTAGGCCTTAAATTTCTATTTTCTGATTTTATAATTTCTGATTTTTTTCCCCTGTTATGCAGAATGACTATGGCTGGCTGGTGAAAGCGTCCAAAGGCACCATCTTTCATCTGGAAAAAATTCAGTCGGCCGGACGCAAGATGTTACGCCACTTCCATAAATACATCCATGATCAGGTGACCTCGGCAATTGATGGGATGTGTCGAGAGTGTGAGTGTTATCCGGGTCCGGCTGGAGATGGCGTCACCATGTGTCGAGCTGTTCAGTGTTAACTTGTGGAGAGAATGAACGAATGTTTGGGAATGGAAAACAATGCAAGTGACTGGAAATATGTCGGCATGAGAACAAAATCTTACTAGTCAAATAACTTTAGCCATTATAGAAAAACAACTTAGCAGAAATAATGTGATAAGAAAAAAATCATTCGCTGGATACTGCAATCTCTCTAATAATTCAATCACAGGAAGTGAAATTTTCCACCTTAAAATCAGGGGGTGATCGAATTTATTAGAACAGGAAGTTGAAAAAATGGTTAAAAATCATGGATATAATCTGTTATTTCAATGATTGTTATTTCCGTGATTAAAAATCATTCGCTGGATACGGTAATCCCTCTAATAATTCAATCACAGGAAGTGAAATTTTTCACCTTAAAATCAGGGGGTGATCGAATTTATTAGAACAGCCAATTGAATTTTGTCCCAAATTTCGGGGGTGATTTGGATTTTGATAGGGGAATTGAATTATTGGAGGGATTGTTGTATCATATATCATGTAGATCATTTCAACAGATTATAATGACTGATCTCCGGATTTGGGTAAAGCTAATGATTTCATATTTCTGATTCACTATTAGAGTAAGTCCAAAACAGTTGTTGTGGTTCACATGATTGCTTAGAAGTCAACCACATGTTCTGTTAGGACCCATTTTTCTTCGAACATTCCCCGATTGTATAATCCTAAATGTCTTCTTTCAACTGTGAATTTCCGATCTCACAGTAGGATTGATGTACATGTATGAAAGCTAATAACAATATCTGTAAATATTCACTGTGAACATTGTTATGAATACACACGAGTTCCATCCCCATATCCTGCCTCGTTCTGTTGAAACTGTCGAAATCATGTTCCGATGGGAGTGTCCAGATCACCATGTTCTTTTGGAACTGTCCAAATCACTGTGTTCAGTTCAAACTGTCCAAATCACCATGTTCTATTGGAACTGTCAAATCACCATGTTCTGATAGAACTGTTGAAATCACTGTGTTCTGACAGAACTATCCCAATAATGTTCTGATGGAACTGTCCAAATCACTGTGTTCTGTTCAAACTGTCCAAATCACCATGTTCTGATGGAACTGTTCAAATCACCACCATGTTCTGATGGAACTGTTCAAATCACCATGTTCTGGTAGAACTGTTGAAATCACTGTGTTCTGACAGAACTATCCAAATAATTTTCTCTTGGAACTGTCCAAATCACTGTGTTCTGTTGAAACTGTCCAAATCACCATGTTCTATTGGAACTGTCAAATCACTGTGTTCTGATGGAACTGTTCAAATCACTGTGTTCTGATTGAACTGTTCAAATCACCATGTTCTGATTGAACTGTTCAAATCACCATGTTCTATTGGAACTGTTCAAATCACTGTGTTCTGATGGAACTGTCCGAATCACCATGTTCTGATGGAACTGTCCAAAATCACCAGTTGAGAATTCTTTCAGTCAATTTGTGTAACTTGGATGTTGTCTGAAGTTATCTGAATTGTGATCAATAAATTTCAACATCTCAAGTTTTACTGTTTGTATTCAATGACCTGATTGTATAAGGAATCTAAATTCAACAACATTAGGTGGTTCCAAATCGACCAGACACTGAGAAAATGAGAAAAAAAAAATCTCCCAACAGTGTTCATTTTTAAACAAAAAAGTGGTTATTTTCACCATTTTTCTGGTAAAACCCTAATATGTACATGTAACATTTTGTGAAACCTTCATCAGAAGAGCAATAAAACTTTGAATTCCAGAATCTATATTTGTGATGTTATCCTGCCATCTTGTGTGGTCATGCCTTGCTTTTCCTTTCACAGCCAAACTTTCACCAACCAGTACCGTGCAGTTCTGTACCAATTGGCACCGTTCAGTTACTTGTTGGTACTCTCCAGGTAACTCGTTGGTACTGCACGGAAATTTTAGGCTTGGTACCGTCAAGTCCTGACTGAACAGTACCGTGCAGTTACCAATCAGTCACCCCTTGGTGATATATGCCAGGTTCTTTCCAGTTACCTACTAGTAACTGATTGGTAATCAATTGGTAGCCATAATGATCCCAACTTTGCAGTACCATGCAGGTCTGACTTGAAGGTTACTGGTTGGTAACCAATAGATTGTACTACAAATGAAATGTGTAGTAACTGACTGGTGACCGGTTGGTAACATTTTCTCATTACATTTTCGAGCACTAAATACGTGAAAACTACCAAAAAATGAAAAATCTGAACTTACTTAGCTTCTCAAATTTGAAATTTCCCTCCGGCGGAAGTTGGAGCAGCCGTTTGGTATGCAGGGTGTGTTTAGGGTGCCCGCTCGCAACACAACTGATTCCCCTCAATCTCGATGCCAGTAGTTTCGTTCCTAACGTCATCACATATTGTGAATGGAACTCTTTCATTTGGAAGGAGAAAAATGCGAACAGCGGGAGATAGAAGAGCCTCAGGTTGGCCTCCACAGTTTCGTACTAATGGCCCTCTAATTTCATAATACGATAGACTGCCCTTGTTCTGCTACATCATAATTCTTCTTGTCTCCTTAATAGCTTATATCTATAATGCCATCCTATTCAGCATAATCAACGCTGCAAACGAGTACGTACAAATCGAGGGCTGGCTTCGTCTACACGCTGATCGGGATGATGGAGTAAAGTTTGTCCTCCCTCATTTATGCCCCTTGGGTTTGCCTAAAAATCGGGACTCATTTACGGGAAGAAAATCTGACGAAAAACGGTTAGGTTGACACTCACTTTTGTCTGCCTTTTTAAGTTGAGACCGGACCAGGGAAGGTGTGTAAGAAGTTTAATTAAAATCGCTGTTACAGATTTTTCTTGAAATTGAGCCTAATTTGACCATTTTTCGTCATTTTTAAGGGGTTTTCTAGGAAAAATGAAGCAAGCATGGAGAAGAATGTTCGAGTTTAAATTTTCTATAACATAGCAATGGTATATCTTAAAATAATAATTTCATCGTGCTCTTTCAGAAAATATATACATATAAGTGATTTGGGTTGAAGGTTTGACGACAACTGGTGGCCGAAAAACGGACCCATAGTCTATTCCATGCCGAATGAAAGAATCTCTGGAGTGCACGCTTTAAGGCATAATAGTGGAGTCTATGCATTATCTTAATGTAGACTCCGTTACTGAGCGGAAATGTGTCATTACGCCAGATTGTTTAATTTTGACTGCCAAGTTACGCCTGAAACGCTATTTTCGGAAGCAGGTGGAAAGAAGACCAGGAGTTCGGTTAAAATAATCCACAGTGTGTCCATTAGTATACTATTGAGGTTATTGCATACTGTATTCCATACATAAGTTATCTCCCCCTGGAATGAGATTTCGGTAGATATTATGGCAGAACTAGGTCATATCAAAATGATATCAATTTGCCAGTGTAAATTTTCTTTACAAGAGAACCCATTTACAGTCCATAAAGGATGGATTAAATGTATATTATTATGGTTTTACGAATTATTTTTCAAGTTTCTGAAGTATTTCCCATGTTTCTGGGAGGAAATTCAGTGGAAAATTACCAATAATTTGACTTGGTTCCATCTCTTATTTGCATTTTCCCGTGTTTCTGCTATCATTGGAAAGCGAAAAAGCAACCACGGCCTTCAGATTGCCGAATGGATGCACATTATTCAGAAGAAATAGGTTAATTTTGAGTTTTATTCTCCAAAATCTTGCTAGAATTGGCAAAAGTGATCAAAACAAAGATGGGGTAGGGGGAAAGTTATCGGTCGGATTTCCCGCAATAATATGTATAACTGGCAAGTGTTGTATACCGCCATACTCGCAAACACTCTGAGATTACGATAAATGTGAACAATTAATTTAGTAAAAAACATCCTGCCCCTTAAGGTTGTCCTCCACAGTTTCGTAGTAATGGCCCCTCTCTAATTTCATAATACGATAGACTGCCCTTGTTCTGCTACATCATAATTCTTCTTGTCTCCTTAATAGCTTATATCTATAATGCCATCCTATTCAACATTATCAACGCTGCAAACGAGTACGTACAAATCGAGGGCTGGCTTCGTCTACACGCTGATCGGGATGATGGAGTAAAGTTTGTCCTGCCTCAGTTATGCCCCTTGGGTTTGCCTAAAAATCGGGACTCATTTACGAGAAGAAAATCTGACGAAAAACGGTTAGGTTGACACCCACTTTTGTCTGCCTTTTTAAGTTGAGACCGGACCAGGGAAGGTGTGTAAGAAGTTTAATTAAAAATCGCTCTTACAGATTTTTCTGGAAATTGAGCCGAATTTGACCATTTTTCGACATTTTTAAGGGGTTTTCTAGGAAAAATGAAGCAAGCATGGAGAAGAATGTTCGACTTTAAATTTTCTATAACATAGCAGTGGTATATCTTAAAATAATAGTTTCATCGTGCTCTTTCAGAAAATATATACATATAAGTGATTTGGATTGAAGGTTTGACGACAACTGGTCTATTCCATGCCGAATGAAAGAATCTCTGGAGTGCACCCTCATGTTGGCTAATAATGATTGAAGTATTGAGACGTCAAGAATAATCATCGTTTTGAACTGGTAATAGTTGATTCGGTTTAATTTGAAGATAATGTAATTTCTAGCAACGTTGTTTTTAAATTGAGTACATTGTCACTGATTTATTTTGCAAACAACAACAGCAAATAAAATAAATAGACCAAAGGGACACCAATTTTCGACACACAAAACGAGAGTTTCCCACTTAGAGTTAGCCCGTTTCCCACTCGGACATTTCCCCACTCAGCATCCGTATTCCAAAAGTCCGAAACTATTGAACAAGAAAAATTGAATTCTACAATAATTATTTTATTACTGTACAATAACATTTTATTTACATTGTAATCACCATGCATCATCATGTATATATGGCTGGGTAAGATTGTGAAATGAAACTAATGCCTTACTGTGTTTATAGTGAGCCATACAATAGAACGTGTAGATTTGAGCAATATATATTAAACATTTATATAAAACAATGTTGGTATTTATTATCAAATCAAACCTGCTATTGTCTTGACTGCCTGACATAGCCTCCCTTCACTCAGCAGGTTTGATTTGATAATAAATATCAACATTGTTCACAAATGTTTAATACTCATTATAATTAATACTAAAAATATAAATCAACTTGAATTTATAGCGAATTATTATTTAACATCCTTGTCAACAATACTTCAATCAGATTATGACATTTAGGTCCTCTTTCTCTTTACACCCAGAACTCAATAAGTAGCATTCTATTCTATTTTTCATCCAGAAAACCCATGGATGCCGCAATTGTCTCTTATGACAAGCTATGTAGACAAACTGAGGCCCTTAATTATTTCCATGATGTAAGGTGTGTATAACATTCCATGTTCTTCGCTCAGCCCAATAACACCCAAAGTCAATCCTCAAAACCCCCACAGGCCATTAGCATTTTCATCGATTGTGAACATGTATGCATCTTGTGACTTCAACTTACATTATTTCATATCATTTTCATTCTCAGGCGAACTGAGGCATCAGATGGAAAGACGTCAGCTGAACATGAAGTGCATTATAATGGGGACGATGAATTTTATATAGTCAATCATCTCCTGGCAGACTACCAACACAACTCACTGACGTTCTTATAATAGTATGTATTTCCTTCTTTCTGTGGGAAATAAACTTCTCCATTCACACCACAGGCTCTAAAAGGAAGAGAGGGGGAGGGCAGTAGGGTGGAGTGTCGAAATATAGGGTCTCTATACATAAACCCATACTTTGTATTTTTCTACAAAAAGCATGGGGTTATGTACGTATGTAAAAGGAAACCACATATTTCAACACTTCACCCCAAAACTACCCCATCCTCCCAAAACTGTTAACTCTTTGCCCCATGGAGGCTTACTACCATTGCCCCATGGTGATGCCATTTGACGCCTTATGCAATAAATTAATTAATTAGCCTCAATAAATAATATTTTATTTCAGAAAATATTAAACATGCTAAATTATTGGTCACTGTAAAAATAATTAAAAAAAATAATAACCTTTGACCCCAGCCCTCCAATAGATTTGTACCTGACAATTTACAGGTGATCACCAAAAAGGTCTATGGGGCAGCCTAGAAAAGCCTGTATGGTTTAGAACGGGGTGTCAAATGGCGTCAACATGGGGCAAAGAGACTATCTTTGTAACTTTAAGCTTTTGTGATAACAACCATATATTTTCTTGACTAATGTCATGAATGTTAAAAGAATTTCTTTGTACACAGGCGTAAAGTGAACTGTTGTCATCTGATTCAGGCATGGCGGAACAGGGGCCATGGCCCTCCCAATATTTTCAGCAAAAAAAAAAAAAAAAAAAGAAACAAGAAAAAATGAAACAAGAGAAAACAGGCTGCAGGCAGAAAGAGATAAAAAAAAAACAATAAAGCGAAAAACCTTTATCTGTATTGAATGCAGATTTTACTTTTCAATAAGCCTGAGGGGCACCCTTGTTCATTCCATAATACGAATTAAGTCATGGTTCGTCTGTCAAATTCAAGCCATGACGGATAGCTTACACTACGACGAGTATCAGCCACTTCAACGGGAAATATTTGTGAGCTTATGATATCTGCGAACATGCCCATATTTGAACGAATTAAGTGCCAATCAATGTCTCCATCTGGTTGCTTTGAAGTCAGATGTTTATAGGCTATCCGAGATTTTTTTTTATTTAAGACACGCCCTCATGTTGTTTCAGCTTCTTCTCTACTTAAGGAGCTTCTTGAAATCAGAACATGAGTTCCTTGATAGGAATGGCATATGCTGGTTGGGCAAATCGGATACACCATGACAAGTCTGGTGTTCTGATCTGGATGGATTAGAGTTCCAATTGGAATGGCCATTCCCCTCTTGTCATGGTATAACCATCCTTTGTCTCCCTAACTCCAAAAAGTATGCCATGGAGTTTCCAGAAGTTCCAACTCATCGCAGCATGCCTCTCAGTTCCTAGCATGCCCCAATTTCAAGAAGCTTTGTTAAACTAAGCTTTAATCTGATTAAACGGAGATTCCACGCAGGTAGCGTATTCACCCAAAACACCCTCCATTCATTGCTTGATACTTTAAACGGACAGTTCCAGTAATCGGCCCTAATTGGCCTACAAGGCCTCGTATGGAAATAGGAGTACCGGTATACAGAACTTTATCATGGAGCACAGGCCCGCAAAACCAGAGATTTGTAGGGGGGGGGCGGTGGCATTGGTGTGAAGTGTCGAAATATGGGGCCTCTATATACATGTATAACCCTATGCTTTATATAAAAAAATACCAACGTCTGAAACGGACTTTGGGTGAATCGAGAAATAAACGGTTTATCGCCAAACAAAATACATCGGCATATTCTATAAGTATCACTTTATATATTTCCGTCATCAAATTAGTCACGCCTCCAGCAAAAGAGGTCACGCACACATCAGCTGGCGCGATTGACCAATCATAATTAAGAACGAAGCCCGCCATAATCGGGCTGTTCCTGGATGGATGGACAGTCTGGTTGGATTTTGAATCGCCCGGCAAAGGTAAAAAATTGCACAAATTTACTAATTTGACGACGGAAATATATAAAGTGATATTTGTAGAATATGCTGATGTATTTTGTTTGGCAATAAACCGTTTATTTCTCGATTCACCCAAAGTCCGTTTCAGACCTTGGTATTTTTTTATATAAAGCATAGGGTTATATATAGAGGCCCCATATACCACCGTGCCCCCCATAAAATCTCTTGTTTTGCAGGCCTGTGTCATGGAGGATGGCTCATTCACACTCATAAGTTGACCTGTGTTCAACTCGCATCAACAAGCATGACAAGCAGCAAGTATCTGTGTTGTTAACATGATTAAAGCTTGATGAATCTTTTGATTGAAATGATATATATTTAACATTTAATTTATTTTTACTTCCGAACATTCTCATTTTCTTGACAGGGAATATTTAAAAAATGAGAAACAATAAAACAGGCAAAATATGCAAAGATTACACATATAAAGATTTCTTGTTTTATTACTCAGAAATACGCTAGAACGCGTCTCCGGCCATCTAAGACCCCTGGAGCTTCCAGGGCCTGGGCGGCCCCTGGAGCCTCGCCTATTTGTGCTGTGATAGTGGCCCCCCCAATCACCAATTGCTTCCGCCGTGCCTGTGATTAATTACAAGACAAAACCTATGTGTAAAGATCTCATGTTATCATGCACATCAGTGGAGTTAATCCAAGTTGTCTCCCCTGATTTAAATGATATGAAAGAACCTTCAATAATCACATTTTCAAGGTATTATTTACCAATACCATTTTTAGTCATTCAAAAGAGTAGTTAATATGAAAATGAAGGGGTAGATATTATACAGCAAATGTGATTTCTATTATTTGAATTTGTTCCTTATTTATTTCCCTCCTCCATTAGCCATGTTAAATGAAAGTCAAGAACTAGCTGATAGATGTACCGTACATATATAAGGTCATCTGAAGTAATATGAAGGGTTAATGTCTACTCATTTATATTCATGATCCAATCCTACCTCACTCATTCATATTCATTACCACACCCTGCATACCAAACGGCTGCTCGAACTTCCGCCGGAGGGTGAACTTCCGTCGTAGATAAGGGCGTGAAAAATAATAGGACAACTGGTTGATTTTTACGTTGATATATCAGAACCTACCCCTATCAACAATATCACATTGTCTCAGCCATTAGATGGTATGTTTATTTAACTAACTAACGTGTTTTTGAGAACGGGATAATTCTAAATTACATCCATTAGAAGCTGAATCTAGAATAGAAACCTTTCTTAAAAAAACTACATCAAATATGTATTTTATCTAATTAATCAACAATATACCGATGATAGTTTGTAAAACGATGTTGCTTTTTAATGGCAAGATGATATTTATATGTGAAAAAGAATAATTTTAATGATTTTAAGACGCATGAATAAGACGTGTGGAAGTGATGATACAACATACGGCGGAGTGAAATCTGACTACGGTACTCCTTGTTCAAAAACGCTTAATGGTGCTCTAAATAGATGCTCTCAAAAGTGTTTGCGAATTATCCAATACCTAGACTGTATCTGATGAATACACATTCGCAACATTCTGAATGCGTCAGATTGTATATCTCATACTTTCAGAAATTTGGTTGTTTCACCGACAGTTTAGGGGGTTATAAACTCTGACACAGGAGAGAATGATTCGCCAAAGAGACAAGAAAATTACAATGCTAACGAGAACACCTATTGTGTGTCCCAACTAATCTATTGAGAACGTTTTGTCCGATTTTTTGAAAAATATATATTGTATATGTTCTGAAACTTATGTCACTAGTTCAATGCAAATATTATAGTAGTCAGTCAAAATATTACCGAACAGCACTCAGTAGAACTATCTGTTTTCTGTTTTGGGTGGTCATTCTCTGGGTTAAATTTTGAAGTCGCCAAGGCTGAGGGGGACTAACCCATATGTGCAAAGGAGTGGGAGGTTGTCATTTTCTATTGTGACGTCAGGATCAACGCTATGACGTTGCTACTGTGGCCAGTATTGATATGTTGTCTTTGTAACGTCATATTGTGACATCATGGCATTACTGTTAATTTGTGACATTGTGGAACTGTAAAAATTCCATGAATGGAATAGAATGCCTATCAAACCTATGAGTATTGGACTGATCCAAATCAACAATGGCTGAAGTCAAAATTTAACCCAGAGAATGACACACAAAACAGAAAATGTTTCAAAAAGATAGTTCTACAGAATGTTTTTTGCTAATATTTTGGTTGAATACTATAATAATTGCATTTTACCAGTGACATAAGTTTCAGAACACAACAATATATATTTTTCAAAAAATCAAACAAAACATTCTCAATAGATTAGTTGGGACACACAATAGGCCAATACACGAGTTGGCACAATTGGCGTAAATGTCGAGGATAGAATTAGTGATGATCATGGCTATGTATGCATGAAAACAGGTGTGTTAGGCTACAAACAATTTATATTATTCCTCAAGAAATGGACTATCAAAATGTTGCTGCTCTGGATTACGCTAATATTATTTTTATAGATGTCATTCCCAATAAATAAGGCCATAATAATTATAACAGTCTCACACCACTTGATGAACAAATGACTACTTTTCATCTGCATCTAATACTTTGGATAATCCGACATTTGTGATCCTGATCAATTTGAAGGAAGATCACTCGAGATAACTGGAATTTCAGCAGTTATCTTCCTTGATGTAGCAATGTAACATGCAATGTTACCCATCTTTCAAGTTGGATTTTCATTTCACTGATATGGTAAAATCGTTCTTCATATTTTTCAGACCACCAATGGAAACAGACGAAATTGGTACAGTAGCTGACTTCGCTTGTCACACAACCCTACTATGATTTCCCACCATGGCATCCTCAGACTGACTGGATGGAGTCTTCGATCATGATAAATATGGTGGGTTATCAGAGAAAGGCTTGAACCATACTTCTTTGTTTCTTTCATGTACGTAATCTGCTGATGTGCAACTAATGCCAAGTTGAAGATTGTCCTATATTTTCAGTAAAATGTCCTATATCTGTCATGTATTTTTAAGAAAAAAGTCCTATATTTTGTCCTATATTTCCACTGGAAACCAGTTGAAGGCCTGTATACATATGCAGTCCCGAACCTGCATGATGCTGAGAGCCGAAAATAAAAGTGAATGGCAGAGAAACTTTACATTCTACATTTTTAAGATCAAAATTTGTATATGGGAATTTAATCTGAGATAATATTTCAGAAATAGAGGTCACAATTCAATGATAGAAGTCTGCTAATCACACAAAACTGGACTCTTTAGGCAACACATGGTAATGACGAAAATTGGTCACCGGGTATTGCTAGCTTCTGTACGGATCATTACGGACATGAAATACTCGTTCTCGACAATACTGAGTATTTCACCAGGGTACACATCCTGGTCGTACTTCACCAGACACCAATCGTTCACATGGAGAGTACCAATATCCCAGTCATCAAATGACACCTGTGATGTCATAGTTTTGTCCCAACTGCAGATTATTTGTCAAGAACACGCATAGTCCCTTTAGTCAATTAGGGCAGTGAAGAGACTCACTTGATGTTGCTTCCAGTAAGCACTTTGAATTTTTAATAGTGAGTGTGTAAAACAAATTGTTTTATGGGAGACATTGTAGATCACAACACTGCTAACATTTAAACACGAGATGCCACATTCCAAAACCTACATGACTGGTCAGAGCATCAAACTTGAATTCCAGATGAGTCTGGAATGAAAAAGACCTCCCATGATGAATATCGTTTGATAAATAATTAAAAGCAATTTCAAAAGGTATTTTTGAAATCAAAAATACAAACCAGAGAACTATGTCAAATAAATAAAACATTTATATTTTCAAAAATAAATTAAGGTACATGTTGTCATTTTAACAGAAAATTTAAGCTATGAGAATAGAGTACTATTAGATTTAAAAAAATGCAAAACTGGAGAGAAGAAAACATAAAATCTATATGTATTTATATTGGAAAATTTTCAATGAAGTATAAAAGAGTAATGTAGCTGTGATAGTAATACAGATATTATAAATTGATATAACTCCTACTCCTAGTTAATTCAATTACAATGCAACTGCATATAAACTCACTGATATCGATTGGTCAACCATAAAATAACGAACCGATGAAGGAACTGCCAAAATTTCGAAATATATCCCTTGGTCGAAATGAACTGGGCTAAAATGCTGGCCTATTAACTAACACTGGTGAATTTTCAGCTTTGTTTGCAAATATACCTAAATAATTCCATGGAATTTAGTTGAGTGAATCATCAGGACTCCAACACTCGTGTTCCAACTAAGAAATGATGGACTACACAATTCAAAGTTAGACGCAATTTGAGATGTATTGATAACCAAATAGCAGATGACAGGAAGTACATGCAGTGTTGACAGGATCACAAGAATTCTGGGTATTTTTCTTTGGCATTTATATACTCACATGTTTAAAGTATTTATTTTTCTGTCCCACCCTATCCAGCATGTCATGACTTAATAAAAATTGGAATTTGAAAATAGTAACTTCCACCAGAT
>JAVTVY010003289.1:0-34624 GCA_036873755.1 Hanleya hanleyi | reverse complement strand
AAGGTCTACAATTTTGTGCTTCTGAGAATGTAACCTATATCAGATCTTTGAATGATTAACTAAAATGGGTTTAACTTTTGATAACTAGTTGACCTTGAAACAAGAGCCGAGAGCTCACAAATCTCACACTGAAATCAAGAATAGTCAAACACAGGAGAATAGTAGTTTTCCTGCAAATGGATTCCTTTCAGCCGAGAGAACTTTTCATGAAGGAAGAAGAAAGTGATGAAGTAAACCTTTGTTCTTGAGTTAATAAACAGTTATGAAGTTCATCAAGGACTCCTCTCCCCATCGAATTAGTAAATGTATGGTTTTCATTTCACAATATTTTAACTAAATTGTAGCTGTTTCAAACTCCACAGGACAAATGCCATACACATGTAGGGGAGAGAACTCTGAAAACTTGATTCAGTTTTGGGGGACTGTGTGACCTTGACCTTTGACAAATTGATCTCAAAATGTATGGCTTCTCTTCGCCATGCGAGTATGGTATATTCAAAGTGTGGTACCAATCATACCTTGAAACTAGAGATATCACACACGACCTCGTCTTCGACAGGCATATGAAAATGTGACTTTTAACGATTTCTTGATTTTGGGGTCACAGTGACCTTGACCTTTGACCCACATTTTGGTATGTAACACATGTCCCTCTAATATCTACTGGGAGAAAAAAGTTATTTTTGATGATTTCCTGAGTTTGGGGTCAGTGACCTTGACCTTTGACCTTGACCTGAATTTTGGTGCATGACACATCGTCTTCCCTCAGTGTATCAATGGACACAGAAAATCATGGTTTTTAACAATTTCATAATTTTGGGGGTCACAGTGACCTTAACTTTCGGCCTTGACCTACATTTTGGTACGTGACACATCATATCCCCCTAATATATCTACTGACACAAAAAAGTAAGTTTTAAAAAATTCTTGATTCTGGGGTCACAGTGACCTTGACTATTTACCTTGACCTGAATTTTGGTACATAACAAAATCGTCTCCCCTTAATATATCAATGGACACAAAAAAATCAAGATTTTTAACAATTTCATGATTTTGGGGTCACAGCGACCTTGACCTACATTTTGGTATGTGACACATCGTGTCCCCCTAATGTATCTACTGACACAAAAACAAAGTTATTCTTAATAATTTCCTAATTTTGGGGACAGTGACCTCTGACCTTCGACCGTGACCCAATGTTTGGTATACAACACTTCATTTCCCTCTATTGAATCCACTCACAAAACATTTAGAAGTTTTTAATGATTTCCTGATTTTTCGGTACCACTGACCTTTGACCCTGACCTACATTTGGTATGCAACACATCGTCTCCCCCTAGGGCATCCACTCACCAAAAATTAGAACTGTAGATAGAAAACTATCAATGATCAATGATTTCCTGATTTTAGCAAACAGTGACCTTGACCTCTGACTCGACCTGAATTTCGGTACGCGACACACGCTTCCACCTGGTGTACCCACTCACAAGAAATTGCAACTGTGGATAGAAAACATTCAGAGATATAGACCGACATGGAACACTTCTAGTATTTCGTTTTTCAGGCCAGTGACCTTGGACTCGACCTTCATTTTTGTACGCGGCATCGCCTCCCCTAGGGCATCCACTTACCAAAAATTAGAACTGTAGAAAGAAAACTATCAATGATCAATGATTTCTTGATTTTTAGGCAACAGTGACCTATGACCTCTGACCTCGACCTGAATTTCGGTACGCGACACATCGTCTCCACCTGATGTATCCACTCACAAAAAATTGCGACTGTGGCTGGAAAACATTCAGAGATATAGACCGGACACGAACACTTCAGTGATTTTCTGTTTTTCAGGCCAGTGACCTTTGACCTCTGACCTCGACCTTCATTTTTGTACGCGACACATCATCTCCCTGTAGGGTATCCACTCACCAAAAATTAGAACTGTAAATAGAAAACTGTTCCAGATATAGACCGGACACGGGGGACGGACGGACGGAAACCGCCATCACATAATACGCCCGCTTGGCGAAGGAAAAACTGAAAGTGTGCAAGCCAACACCACAGACGTGGTCATCTGATTATTGCTTCCGACAGTGAATGAATGAATTTTTCAGTAAAAATTTGTCTGCCTTACGACCAAGTGTATGGTGTTGGCGTGCGCACTGTCATTGCGGCGACCGTTTGCGCAGTCGACATTCCAACGTGGAAACAAACATGGCGGAGCTAGTCCCCGGACTGGTACAAAAGGCGGCGAAACCCACTCAAAAAGACAACAGATGTTGGCCGTTCGGATGATTCGGACTAGTTCACGATACGTTTTATCGGAAAATACATGGCAAGGAGTAACTAAACCACGTTTATACGGTTCGGGCTTTGTCTTACGATTGTAGCATGGAAGTATGTGGAGCTAGACCCCAGACAAAGTTTCTCTGCAAATAATGTGTTCACAAGCAAATATGACTTTTATTGAATTCTGTGACCTTTGATAATGCAACCTGTGACCGTACGACAGCATCAATCCGACCCAAAAATCAGGAAATCATTAAAAATCTTCTTTTTTTTTTTTTTTGGTGAGTGGATAAGTTAACGGGTGACAATGTCTGGTATCGACATTTAAGTCACAGATGAAGGTCTGACATGTCTGATCCAAAAATAAGGAAATTATTGAAAGCAGTGTGCTGTAGCCCCAGTTCAGAGATGTGGATCGTCATCAAACATCATGAATATCTCAAACTTATGGCAAACAAGAAACCTACTGCAGTCGAAAGGTCAAGGTCATTGTGTACATATAAGTTGATACAATGAGGGAGAAGTGTCAATACATTCGGGTAAGAAGATTGAAGTGGAATGGTCATGGTCACTGGCAACTACTTGAAACATGAAAAGTTTATAAAGAGGAGTAGATCTATTTCTAAAGGACAAGGACATAGTGCCAATACGGAAGTTTACAAAACGGTCCAAGTGAGAGTATTTCCCCCTGTCTGCCAGTGGGTGTTTTGAGTCGGGGATGACAAACTGCCATAGAATGTACCTCTCTTGTAGCCACATTGTATCGAGACGTCATGGAACAATAACAGATCTGGCAACAGCATCATGACCTCAACAAAGGACATTAAGCTTTATGTCATTGGCGTCACGATAGAAAACGTCACATTGAATGTGGATATGTCCAAATACAAATACTGTCATGCCACGGAGCCCATTTTTGAAGTTATTTCATGTTATCCAGTCCACATTTTGTCCCCCCGGACTCGAGCGCCAACTAGCGGGAAACTCGTACAGTTCAGAGATTTCATTATTAGGCTCTTAACTCTCTCATGCATACGTAAGTAATGGCAATCAATCAGAATTTTCAACTAAGCTACATGTAATGGGAGACTTGCACAATAGTAGAGACAATGGACAAAACGGAAGTTCCAATCCTGAATGTTGAATGCCTCACTGGACCAGAAATGTGTGAAATAGACAAAACGGAAGTGATCATAATTATGATAGTTGATTGGCTGCGCTGTCTATAGTGCAAGTTACCCATTACGTGGGCCCCACTGTAGTCATCCCTCCCCCTTAGGATGTGATTCTGGAAAATGTGAAACAGAAAATAAACAGATTTCAGGAGATAAAGAAAATGCAAAAACCTAGAAGTAGAGAACTACAAAATTTAATATACATGTACAAAAAAACACGTTTAAGTGGACATTTTGGTCAATGATCAACATTTTCTTGTATAAACAATTTTCATACTTTGTATAAACAATACTTTTCATAGACAATATGTTTTATCAACTACGTTGACATGGATCGGCTAAGTAGTCATTTGTAAAAATACAAACACGATAAAATATTTATTATAAGATTTTCATCTTTGTTCTAAACACTCATTCAGGATAACAATTGAGCACAAGGATTTTCAACAAATACTCTAAAATATTCTGACAGATTAATGTAAATAAGCACATATCTACCAACTTGGCCTATTGCCAGTTTTATTTCTAGAGACAGATTCAGAACCAGCAATGTGCTATCTACTGTTAAACATGCTGTTTCTCGCATGCATGCAAGTTTCGCGACAAAAACAAACTCGTGATAATTCCACGAAAGCACAAATATTCTGTAGATACCCGAGGCATTTTAAATTTCTCAAAACTCCTATACCGTAAATACTTTAACACATGCTTACACAGAAATGTCAAATGAGGTCGTTAAAATAGATATAAATTTAACAATTAATTACAATTTACATGTAAAATATGCTTCTTTCATACATGTAATCTGCTGCCAAATGATTGCAGTGGTTTGTTGATAATATGACACTGTGAAATCTGTGAATACTAACTCCTGGGTAAACCGACCAACCTCTGAATACCGATGTTATCTTGGGTCTCAATACTTATATTTAAGGATGTCCGCTGATGGTTTTTGACTTTGGCAGCCATTTTGCCTGTTTTTCTACTGGGTTATCTCCCTTCCCTAGGTTAAGAGATGGGGATTTCCTTTAAAAGCCTTCTAGCCGAGAATTTTGCACACCAACATCCATCCAATTTGCTAAATTTTGATAGACATTCTGATTATCTGCAAACAGTTAGAACATAAGAAAAAGTTAAATACTATTTATATGAATATGTTTCAAAACTAGAGCTATTCCCTATGCTTTCTGGGTTATCAAATTAAGTATGGGTCAGTCCACTTAATGTTGCCTACAGCTAAAAAATGCACACCAACCTATATTTTTTTCTTTGTTTTTCCTCATATTACACAATTATGAATGCAACAACACACATTATTAAAAAAGTTAATTACTTTGATTTACCACCAGCGGACATCCTTAAGATATTTTTAACCTTGATAAACCAAAACCCTATAAAAACTGACATTATAATGTGGTCCTAGGCATTGTCGGTTAGCAAAGGGTTCAGGGTGAGTGAATAGAGTTTAACGTCGCTTTCAACAATATTTCAGCCATATCGCAACAATACAATACACTGTATTTGCATAAATTATGATCTGTAATGTAATTACTCTCTGGACGTACTGCGGTAAGATACTCTTTATTATCTCTTTGTAGCCAGTAGCTGTCCATTTGTATATTCACTATTCATGTTTGTCCAGATAATCAGAGTATATGTGGACCTGCCATTTAATATTGGTTATCTTCACGAACAGGAAATATCCTTACAATTTTGCCCTGGCAATCCAATTCACGCGTGTTACGCATCCATGTTGTATAATGCTGAAATTGCGTTACTGAAGGTTTGAGCCGAGAGGGTAATTTTTTAATGGCCCTGTTTCAATGCAGGACCAAACACATGACTTTTGTCTGGAAACATTTAGGGTCATCCAAAAAATACCAAAACATTTTGGAACAATTTCCAGCATCTACTCACATATCTAATACCGGTAATACAACGGACAACTTCTCAGTAATCATATCACCATAAATGACCTCCGAATCACTCCTCCCTAAACAGCATGATTAAAACCTATTTCAATAATACATGTTCTCCATCTTACATGATAGAGATACAGGTAAGATAGATTATTGTTATCTTGTATTGAATGGAATTGTATTCAGAATGAAACCTGCATCGCACTGCTCATTCAGTTTTCCAGCCCTCATTCTTTTGGTCAGTGTACTCCATTTAAGACTACACCAATTTGAAAAAACATCAACTATGAATGATAATAGTATTGCTAATCCTGTCAACTATTTGTGTGGTCTTACATAAAGATTCAGCTTTGTTCTTTCAAGCAGTTACATTTATATGTTATGAGATCAGCATTTTAAGGCCGGGGGCAGACAGTCAATTTTTCATTGGCAAATGCGACCAATTGCATCTATGGAAAACCTTCCGGCAACCCTCCAAATTAGCCACAACATTCAGCAATTGCCGAGGTAAATGCTGTGGTATAATCAGTTCACCTCATCTGTTATTAACATGGTGTTAAATGGGAGTTATTTTGATACCACATGAGTTTTACCCAGGTGAGTTTTCTTAATTGTGAGGACATTCACCTTCTCCCGATCTCACCCGGCCTGTTACTGTGAATAAAGCAAGCTGTGAGACAATGAATGGCCACAACGGTCAAAGAAAATTTGACCATGTGTGCCCAGTCTAAGCTTACATTTTAATTCAACATCGTAATGCATAATCGCTAAACTAAAATGTATGCGTGCCACTCTCGCCGAATGCGTTAAGAGTTTATAGGTCAGCGTACGGTACATGTCTACTTAGACATTTAGAATGGTAGGACATAAAAGCAGGCCTCAATTTAATGAGTGCTGGGATGTTAACCTCTCAACAGGTTACCATGAAATCTACACTGGTAACCTATTGCATAATTATTAACCTATTTTCGTATTATTAGTCAAAATTATGGGGGCCTGAAAACAGGTTACCGCTATTTTTCATATGGCAACCTGAAAATGGATTACCACCTTAAATTGAGGCCTGAAAAGTGATGGTAGAAATGAGACAGTCATTCCCATTGGTTTACATGTACATGATACATGTATCAAACAAACGAGACATATTTATTTTGTCCATGGAACAATGAGTAAATGTATAGCTGACCTATAGTAGAAATTGTTCTTCCATTTCAGATTTTTCGCCAACTATGGCACCAGTCATATAGTAAAAACAATCTTTCTATGATGATTCAGTTAAAATAAATAAAGACTTGCACCTGAGAAAATGGCTAGGGTAAATCTCTTTAACAATACGTCTCTCAACGAAATCTGAATATGGTAACATTCTCCCGGTTAAAAACTAATTTCGAAAACTTAAAATTTTGCAAGTGTAATCAATCGCAAACGCAGACTTTGGTGGGCGTAAGAAAAAAACACCATGTGCCTCTCCCTAGGCCAAGGTGGTCAGCATCAACGACCACCGTTACCAAGCATAGTTACATGCTATAGTGCTGACCACCATCACATCATCCGAATATGCGAATATATTATACCTCTTGTATATTCATGAGGGGATTCTGTTATTTCATTGGTCAAACTTTAGCCAGTGACGAGTCAATAATTTTCAATCACTGACCCAGCTGATGCTGGGTGACGTATTTGTCAGGCGAAGTGCGAGGTCAGAAGTCAATATTGAGATCACGTGATCAGTGTTTACATGTGCCGTCTGAGTGGTAGCAAACTTAGCCGATGGTCGCCTCTTTGTGGTAGAAGGGATAAAACTCCCAACTCTGTGATTCGAGGTCAGAATTAGAACAGCGATGGATGGGGAGATGATGGATGCCCCAAATATAAAAATTCGGTATAATAAACACTTACATGTATTAACTTGTGACGGAGTCAATACCATGAAAGCTGCACCCTTGGGTCGAGCAGACCTGACCTCGGCCTGCGGCCACGGTCGGGTCGGCTCGACCAAGTCTGGCCTCGGGTCCAGGTTTCATGGTTTGACTCCGTCAGAAGTTAATAAGTATATAATATATGCACCCCAGCTGAACACCATTTCACAGGTTGAGCTACAAAAGGAAGCAGCGTGTGCCACGTGGAACTGTGATAATAATATCCTACATGTAGGAATTGAGCTAGAGCATAAGAACGATTATTTTTTTTTTTGTTAGCCCTTGGACAGCAGTTATAAATTAAAATTGCAAACAAATTCCGAATTTTGAGGGAAAAGTCACACAGAAAATTCACAGAAAAAAAAAGAAAAAAGGAAAAGGCTACATGTACATCGTGGAGACATCGAAATTCATCAAATTCAAGGATACTGATTCCATGTTTACTGAAAAATTCAGAAAAAAAAAAAAATAATGGGATTCAAAACCTCATGAAAAAATCTGGTCTTCACTCAATGATTTCAAGGGATAGTTCTGACTGAAATTTAGGGAGCATACATGTACCAAAAATCGGAACATTCCAATGTCCAGTGTTGGATGCAGCCATGTTCCATTTTCAGCTATTGGAACGTTCCAAGTTAGAGGAACGTTCCCTTTGAACATTCTGTTCAGAGAGCAGGAACACTCTGGTTTTAGAAAGATCTCATTACACGGAAGGATTTCCAAGTTCAAGAAAATAATGAAGATCGATCTTCATTATCCCCATATTCACAGAGATGTATGTTTTCTTCTTTCTATTACAATCAACATACTAGAACATTCGGGTGCATCAGAAAGTTCAGCTGCTTCAGAACTTGCCTTCATACTGAAAGTTCCTGGTAGGTGGAACATTCCTGCTGAACGTTCCGAGTTACTGGAACGTTCAACAGTGAACATTCTCTTGTTCCACTGCAATAAAAATCGCGTTCCGAGTTTTTACATGCTCTCTTACACGTAGGTTAGAGTTATGGTTAGTTTATCGACCCTAAGAAGCTGCATCTATGAATCGCTGAAATTGCAAACGTGGGAAACGAAGGAGTTTTATTTTTCGCCTGTCACTTGTGACCTGCATTTGTCGCAGCTTGTTGAGAAACTAAAAATATCCACTAGGTAAAATAGTCAAATATGTACACATTATATAACAGTCTCCATGAACTCCGAGTCGCTATCTTCATCTGAATTATGCAATACCAACGTAGTGTTAGGTGGGCGATACTGAGACAGCTCTCGTACCGGAGGCGAGCTATGCCCCGATCCGCCCCTCTCATAGTCCTCACCGTCTATTGGACGGAAAGCATGCGCAGGCGTGATGGCCCCACTTTGTGCACTTCTGGAATATTGTCTGTGCTGCCGGCTGCTGCCATTCCCATTACCATGGCTACCGATACCAGAAGATCTCCCTGAGTTACCAAAGTCACTGTTGCCATGACTACCCTGAGACTGAGACAATGGCTGCCGGGGGTGAGAATTGTTGCCATAGTTTTGACGTGGCGGAGCGTGATGACCGTACAAACTCTCTCCCATGTCCATTGTCCCCCCATATCTGGCCGTATCCACTGCGGAATGTCTCTCGGTCACAGACTGGGGTGGGATAGGGGTGAAAAAGGCAGGGTAAGGAGGTGGTGGAGGAGGTGGCGGAGGTGGGGGGTGGGAGCGGGCCGAGTCCTGGCTTCTCTCTTGCACTGGGTACAAGTCTACATAAGTATCATTTAGTAGAATTTGCGGTGTTTTTGCTGGCTGGGAGTAGAGCTCTTCTCCACCATACCGATCAGGTTGAAGACCATTGCCATTGTTATGTACCCTCTGGGACGGATCTTGTGTTCGGGTACATGGAACTCTGGAAGGGTATTTGAGCTCCACATAATTATCGTCCCGGACAATTCTTGGTCCACCGTTGCCTGAACTAGAATTCCGTGACATGCTGTGCGGGTGTGTTGTGACGCTGTTGTCACAACTGACAGACCGTACTGGTGGAGGGGGTCGCTGCGAGCTGGGACGGCTACCCTGCTCCAATGATGGTGTCCGACTGCGAGAATACGAAGAGACCTGGGAATAATGGTTTTCGGGATATTTTCCCCGCATAGGATTCACTGAAAGCACATGTGACCTGGGAGGTTGAGCGGGCTGTGAATGGTGACGAGTTCGCGGTATGTTCACATAATCTGGCACAGACGTCGGTGGTGGAACATTAGCGGCGCTGCGAGCAAGCCTTTGATTCAACATGTCCATTTTGGTTGAAGACTCTGGTCCCATGTGATGATGAGTGATGCTTGGGTCCGACAACGAATTTGGAATTCTGGGAGAGGTAGATTTTGGACGGCCTGGATTCACATAAACAGCCTGTGGCGTCGGAGATCGTCGAGGTAGCTTCGGCAGACTGACATAGCGTGGCATGTCCTTGGGATTTCCCACGGTATCTTGTCCTATATGAGTATTTGGCAGAACGTTACCACTTCTTAAAATAACATTATTATTCCCAGTCCTCAGAACGGACCTTTCACTGGGCTCGGTATTGGGCATACCTCGGCTGTGCACTGGGTGCGGAATCCTATCTGAAACAGGCACGGACACTGGCACTTGGATGACATGAGCATTCGGCATGTGCCTGCCACTCGGAACAGGCGTTTGACTTCGCGAGCTCTGCAGGCTCTGACTCTCTTGCAAATAGCGCATCTGCAAATTTAGGATCAGCATGAGCTGTTTGGAATCCAAGTTGTGCAACGTCATTGCGCGCTTGTGCCTGCGACGTTTCTGACGACTCTGCAACGTGGCCGAGCTGGATTCTAAGCTTGTGTCCGTCAGTAAGTTATCGGTCGATTCTTCGAGACTTGTGGTCTCTCGTGACTGAACGAAACTCTGACTACGCCGGAGTCCTGTATTTGGCACACTCCTTTCTGTGGACGTCCGGCGCGGTTGATTTGATGCATTTCTCTCTGTAAATATTCGCTGTGGCTGAGTTGGGGCAGCTCTCTCTGTAGATGTTCGCCTTAGCTGATTCGGGGCACTTCTCTCCATGGAAATTCGCCGAGGCTGTTGGACCTCTGGCTCCCCCTGCTGGATGTGTTGTTCATTATCGCTTTCGCTGGCTACTGAAGATCCACCACTCACTGTGTACACTTCCTCATAGGTATCCTGAAACAGAAAACACACAATTATAGAATTACACATCTTCACAAATCCAGGTAAATCCTAAATCCTTGCTATTATACAATCTTGTACATTTCATCCCCAACACTTGATTTGAATTAGCAGGTCGGTATGCCAAGACTGCAGTTTTTACTTTGATTTTCGATGTTGACTTCAGCCCGACATCAAAGCAGTTTGGCCTGCGATGAAATTCAAACCTGTCAGGCATCTCCTACATCGCATACTCAGCTAGCTTTAGCATGTTTACCGATTGGTTTTGATTTAGAGGATACCCCTTGATCTATTTATATCCAGAACTATATGGATGACTGACCAGTGAGTGAGTGAATCTGATCTAACATCGTTTTCAACACTATTTCAGTCATATTCCTACGAAGTAGGCTACCATTTGCAAATTGTCCGGTAATGAGTGAGTGGGTGAGTGAGTGAGTGAGTCAGTCCATCTGAATCCTTTCATCGGCAAAATAAGGAGAACCGTTGACATTAGAACCTTGAGTTTTGGCATGAAGGTGCATTAGGGCACTGTTACCAGCAAGTTCTGACCTACTTTTGATGAAAATTTCTGGTGATTTTTGATGAAAATCACAGGTGATTCTGACTTGGGCCATGCCCATTTTAATATAGGCAGGATTTCAACTTGGGGCGAGGGGATTTCCAAGAGCTCAGTGCGCATCAGAGTCCTAATGCCTACCCTACTTCGTAGGTCCTGGGGCGTTAGTCACACTGCCATGTCACAACGTTTGGCTCCTATTTCTTTTCACACCCGGAAACCACACGGGTAGGGTTCTATTCCTTCTAACACCTGGGCCCCCATGGGTGGGGTCCTATGCCTCTACATACATGTACCCGGGAACTAACCAAGCCAGTGTGGCTGGGAAGGATGAGAATTACAGTGAAACCTGTTTATACCAACCATGCTGGAGACGAGGTTATAGTGTTGGTTTTGACAGGATTCCGATTTATCAAGGTTCAAAATACTTTAAATTTAAAAAGTGTGGGTAGTTCCGAGGCTGGTCAGTTTACCCAGGTGTCAATATTTACAGGTTTCATTGTATAATTAATGCCATGCCCCTGAGGGTAAAAACTGTTCTTGATTCTTTCCTCAGGTGAGGTTATTCTGGTGAAGAGATGTTTCCTTAGGTGAAAGTTTAGCCTTCAAACTTTTATGTTGGTTGTTTGAAGTTTAACGTCGCACCTAACCTTATTGGTCACACGGCGACGATGACACAAACAAACACACCCCAACAAAACCCAACCCCAACAAAAACCCAGCCAAAACTACAAAAAAAAAAAAAAAAAAAAAAAAAAAATGAATTTCGAAAATTTTGAAAATTAGGCTCTCCAGACACTGATCACAATGGATCCTCAGAGAGCCCAATCTGTTTGATTCTTTAATCTACCTCCTGTGCCAGACAAACATGGTACAAACCATGCTGCCCTAAGCCAGAGGGCGTCAAAATTTTATGTCAGCCCTTATACTACACACCAAAAAACCTAAACACCAGTATAGGATGATGGTCACCGTTTATTGCAGAGCAACAAATAAGTGTGTACATCTGTGGTTTCAATAAAAGGACAATCTTGTCCTACATGTACTTGTGTATGACAAATACAGTTCTTGTGTCTTTTGTCACTACAGACAACAACTTTTGGCTGTCCCTACCATATGAACCATTCTCGCACTAAAAAAACGGAGATAAAACATCTATGTTAGTGTATTCATAATAAATGAACTCTGGAAAAAGCAATAGAATAGTCTTGTTACTTTATAGTCTGTGTCTAAAAACCAATTCAGCAATTATACATAATTCTACAATGATCCAGTCTCAAATCCTAAAGAATACACCCTCACTTACATGTGTTTAAAAAATATTCAAGCATTTTTTATGTTAAAAGACACGATGTTGCACGTTCGAAGGAACCAGCTAGAATGGGCTTTCTCACGGCGTCAGTTAATCTCAACTGACGCTACCCAGACCAATCAGTATCCCTGAACCACTAATTCACCAATCAGCTTCACGCTACTGCACGTGCACTAAATCATCCCTAGCGCCCATCCCCCCTCCAAATGTGTTCACGTAAATTGCCGACAATAATTTCCTGCTATTCGGTGAAATGCAGGAAACTTCATTATGCATAGAAACATTACCGTCTGATTGACTGCATGAATTGACGCTGGTCATTCATACGAAACCCAGACTTTTCCCCTTCCAGGCATTCTCTCTTCCATATATATTTTTTAAATCACGGCTGGTGGCCGACATTTTAAGAATGAAATACAGCATATTCGGACAACATACGGCTGCAGTATTTAGAATTGAAATCAGAATAGAACTCCTGTGGTACTTCTTCTAGAGTTAAATGGAGCAGTGTCAAAAAACTATTGATAATTTTAAAACCATCTTAGATAAAATTGTGAAATTAAAGTAGGATCATTTCGACATACTAATAAATAAATAACCATGTCAAAAATTGTTTTTGTTTACTTTGCCCATTGAAATGAAAGCAAGAATTATATAGGGAAGGGGAAATTTTCGGGAAGAGAAAATGTCCGGGGAGAAAAAAATGTAAGGAAAGAGAAAATGTCAGGAAAGGGAAATGTCCGAAAGGAGTGCGGGGGGGGGGGACATGCCCGGTTGGGGGAAATTACTGGAAGGGAAAATGTTCGTGCACTCATTCACACAATTGCTGTGGGGAGCATCATTATCATTTCATAGCCTCTACATGTACATGTACACTCCTTATTGCTTTTTATTCCTTTATTTGACTTATTCAGTTCTATAAAGAGAACAATTGATTTCTTGGAAAGCTTGTTTCTTGCAAAGTA
The DNA here is from genome assembly GCA_036873755.1 of Hanleya hanleyi. Classification (NCBI taxonomy): domain Eukaryota; kingdom Metazoa; phylum Mollusca; class Polyplacophora; order Lepidopleurida; family Hanleyidae; genus Hanleya; species Hanleya hanleyi. The sequence continues at coordinate 21,315 of JAVTVY010003289.1, read as the reverse complement.
TTCAACTCGGGGAATCAAATCAGGCAATGGCTGATTTGAACTCAGTAAAGGGAGATGACTTTATACATATCGATGTCACGGCCAATATATTCAGAATTTTGTACTCCTGAAGAAGAAACTTTCTTATAATTTGTATATTTTGTATGGATGTTAATCAGGCAAATAGTTCTCTTAGTAAAATGAACAAATGCAAGTGGCTGTATCTTACCAGGAGGGCTATACATGACGTAAAACCTCCCTCCTTCCCGCAACCTCGCAAAGCGGAAAACTAAGCCCAACTCACACTTCAAACGTTTTGTTTTATTAGAACAAAAACACTGTTCAGAACATGTTTTGTCTGCAGGGTGAGGTGCCCAGAAACACGAACATTCTGTTTGAGGGGCATGTTTGATTTTCGGAACATGTTCTGTCCTCAAAACAGTTTTTGTCTCTAGTGTGTGGTGATTGCGAACATGAGTCCGAACATTTACCAACAGTCACCCAATTAACTGGCAGCTGTCTGTGATGAAGCCGCTCTCACATGACACAACAAAATGGCAGAATGTTCGTGTTTCTGGGCCCCTCACACTGCAGACAAAACATGTTCTGAACAGTGTTTTTGTTCCAATACAACAAAATGTTTACAGTGTGAGTTGGGCTAAATTTACAAAGAACAAAAACACGAACAAACTGTTCTGTTCTAATACAACAAAATGTTCGGAGTGTGAGTTGAGCTTAACCTAATCTAAACCTAATCTATTACAGCCCACCAAGAGTCTTCTCCCTTGATACTGTATGCTGCAGAGAGTTATCTCCCCTCTACAGTAAATCAGAACATGGACTGTACATGGATTTTTGGGGAACAAATATCATGATTGCCCATTTTAATTTAAAGTTTTTGCTTTATTTCCAACTACCTTAACATCTATAGGGATCTAGTTTGATATAGAGCTCTGAAGTGTACTTGGGACTGAAGTCGTTTGCAGGACAGGTTTGGCTGTTTGTACTAACCAGGAAACTGGCAAATTTACTGCATCCTCATGCATACTGTATATTTGAGAATTGAATTCATGGTGGGTTATATAATGATGTCAGATTTCAGCATAATTTACCCTCCATAATGCAGGTGTGGCAATAACATTGACTGGACTGTTTAAAATAATAGCCAATGAACAGATCATGGTGTTCAAAGAGTGTGATACACAACCTTGATGGGATCTCAGTATACATTTCGACGAAGGCCGAGTTCATGCTGAGAAAAAACTTTGAAGTCCTAGGTGGAAACGACATGAGGGCATCTCTTGAGGTTTCAGACAATTTCCAAAATATATGTAATTATATTTTAACACTTATAATATTTTGTAAAGAAGCTGATTTAAGCCACACTTTCTATGAAGTAATTTACTAAGCAGCAAATATTAGTATAGATACATGTATCATTTTAGGTTCTACTGATTGTAAACAACAAACATGACAACCATAATATGTTCTTACATAGTAGAGAGAAGTAGTCAACCATGAGAAAGATTTTCTTGGCTTCATTTTTTAAAATTTTCCTACGAATTAGGCTCTCATTTGCAAATTGTCCAGTAATGAGTCAGTCAGTCAGTGAGTGAGTTCATCCGAATCCTTTCGTCAGCAAATTAAGGAGAACCATTGACATTAGAACCTTGATTTTTGGCATGAACGTGCACTAGGAGACTGTTACCAGCAAATTCTGAGCTGAGCTACTTTTGATGAATATTTGACCTATCCAGGTGACATATAACATTACGCTTGGAACCCCATGTCATCTTCCTCAACATACTTTGTACCCCGAGTTATGTAAGGAGAGTGATCCCTCTCCCTATCCATCACTCACCTAACTTTTCTCCCAGGAGAGTAATTGATCAATCTCCTGGAAAATGAGAATGAGTTGGAGAGTAATAGTTGGAGAGTGAATCACTCTCGCAAAACGGTGATCACTCTTACGATAAAAAATCTGCACGTAGGAGAGTGGTCAACAGCTCCCGCAAATTTCATGAACACGGGAGACAGCTCGTACCTGATGAAGTTTCTGACGGGACAGCTCCATCCAGTAGACGAGACTGGCCACGATGGCGGACCCCCCACAGAGGATAACCCCCATGGTGTACCCCGCACACAGACCATAGATCAACTGGAGAAGAGTGTCTTGTACAGAGTCACAGTTATCTACATCCTCAAACACATACACCCCTGGATCTGAAATAATAACAATATTGTAATGTAATCTTCAGTAAAATGTTAACCCTACATGTACCAGACATGGGGCGAAGGGTGCACTTTGCCCCCCCCCCCTTATTTATTTTTCTACCCCTTGGGGTGGAGGACTGAAACTTTCAACATTATATATTTGGATCAAGCTCTACAAGAAAATGTACATGTCAAACAATCCATGATGGCTGCCGTGATGACATCAGAAACCATTTTTTGACATTTTTTTTTTTTTTCTACCGATTTTCCGAATTTGTTTATTTTTTGCTATTTCCTCTCAAAAACTAATATGAAAGAGAATAATTATTTTTGGAAAATAAACCACTTTCGAGCCTTTTCAGGCAAAAGAATATGCACAAAAAAATGAACAGAAAACAAACATTTCTGAGGAGACCCGAAAAGGTGCCATTTAGAAATTTCCAGTTATCCTTTGCACCCAGGATTATGCAAATATTCTTTTGCAAATACATGTAGTCTTTTATTATTACTAGACTAGACTGATGAGACCTCATACAGAGCTGCCAAGTTATGATATCAGAATTCCATGAGACTTTCTCCTGTAATTTGACATCTCTATTTACTCTGTGTTAAATATCTGGATTTAATTCTGTGAGACTCCCATTTATCCCATGTTATTTTCGGAAAAGATTTCCCGTGAGATCAGAGCAGATTTCTTGTAACTCACGGACGTTCAGTGAGACTTGACAGATCTGCATCATATGACCACAATTGGTTTATTAATATTCATGATCATGTTCATATATGTATGTTGACTGTATTGCTTAAGCAAAGGCTGTGTATCTTGGTGAATATACTTATAATTAATATCTTATCTTATGACAATGCCAGAGGGGTAAAGCAATGATGCCCCCTTCCCTCTCTCTCCCCCCCCCAGCCACACCATACTCTCCCAGACAAGATACGGTTAAACAACTGGATACCTCAATATTTCATGTACACATCAAGAAAGTGTCTCCAGCAAGATCAACAGGAGAGATTTCCACTCCCCAAGAAGAGAAATCACAAAACTGATCAAGTGCCAGAAATGACTCGCCCTGGAGAACGAGAGAGACAGACAGAAGTACCTTCAACAGAGTACTCCAGTTCGAGACGGGCCCGGCTGTATGGTGATGAACATTTACACTGTCTGTCCTCTGAGTAGTATCGACACTGTAACAACGACTGGATAACCTGGATCACATGAGTGCCTGTCAGTATGGCCGCCACCACGTCGAGGAGAGCCGTCGTCGTGCACATCACCACAGTCACCACCACCTGAAAGATGCAAGTAATCAGAGTTAATTTAGATGTGACATACGGTAAAGGAGCTCCTTGAAATTGGAGCATACTAGGAGCTGGCATAAGGCATTTCAAACGAGAGGGCATGGTGCGCCGATTTGGAACTCTTAGGAACTCCCTGGTATCTTTTTTTGAACTCATCAAAGAAAAGATGGTATATGGTATGCTATACAATAGCATAGATGTATGCCATTCCAATAGGAACTCATCTCCATGCCGATCAGAACACTACACTGGGCGTAGTGTATCCTATTTGGATCACCGGCATATGCCATTCCTATCAAGGAACTCACGCCCTAATTTCAAGAAGCTAATAAAGCGATCCGGATATTCAATCGCCGAAAGTGATTTTTTTAGCCCCTCAAGTTACAATTCGTGTGAGCAAGTGAATAGGATTAACGTTGCTGTCAATAATTATTCCATCAGATCATGGCGGTCATACAACATCTTTGTCTTTCTTTCTGTACTTGTACATCCCAGATGAATTCATCCCCTGTATTTTCTATGGATTTAAAACGTGGTCGATTATGTATGGCTGGAACAACATTGTTGAGCCAATTAAGCCATCAGGCTTTTGACAGAGTTTTCATTAAAATGCCTTCTTTCCATAAATTTGCATTGCTTACATGTGCATGTACTTATTATATATTATTAACTTAATGGAACTTATATTCATGGGAATTTTTGCGGGCAAAACCTGACCACGATACTCATGAAAGATGGTGCTCCGTGAATAAAATGTGAATAATAATTAGGCACAACCTACAAAGAACGTTTTTGGTGAGGATAATTTCCAACATCAGGGGTTTAGTCTAATTGTAGGATTTAATGAAGAATTGTCACAATAATGCAACTGTACATTTTACTGAACTATATTAATATCATATCTGGTTTATATTGTCACAGGGAATGGAAAGAGTTTCTTTTCATTTTATCTATCCACTTTGTAGAAAGCAATAAGTGCCCAGGTGAAATCTGTTTTGCTGAGGCAAATTAATTCTGTCAATTCCTTATTTGTGAGGGCTGTAGCAAGATGCACAAATCTGTTTTGTTTGTATCAATTTTTATGGTCACTACATCTACATGTATTTGCAAAAAACATACATAAATGTGCATGTAGCTGTGAACTCTACACAAGTCCATGTAGTCTGATATGTGGCTTGTCTCAGGAGTGAGATTCTACTGACTACAATGTACCATTTGGAATGGTAATTTCAGCCAAGCTTTGTTTTTGTAAAGATAATGGTATTGGTTTAAGCCCTCAAGCACATGCTGGTCATGTTTTCAAGTCAAATGTTAACTTTAAGTGGCCTGGGCATGGCTCAGAGTCAGAAGATTTCCAAGGCGGAGCCAGAGGTGGGCAATTTACCTAGTACATGTAGATCATCATTTTGCCCAGGCCATGAGAATGTTAAGCTCCAGTTTGACCTCTGGACTGACCTTTGACCTGACCCTCGACCCCTAGATTTCAGGGGAATGCCAGAGATTAAGAACTACTGGAATTCTCTCACACACTCCTATAGTGCCTATACAGTCCTGACAATAGGGAAGTAATACATCCTACCGGACAATACACTCAGGGGCAGAGTGCCTGGGAGGGCTACATTCAGTTAGTTTTGAATGAGTGTGGAAATTGTGATTTGACAGAAAGTAGAGAAGGAATATGGGTGGGTGGGTTGGGGGGGGGAATCTATATATTGTACCTTATTTGTACATGTTTGTGATCTGATTTGTGTATGTGCTAAACTGGTCCATAGCCCTAGCTCATCTATTCTTGCATTTCCAGGCCTTTAAATCCTACTCATATCACAGCATCAAATGCTGTGCTCAAATTAAGATGCATCCAAACAAAACAAAAACCCCACAAAAAGACGTTCTTCTTCATCAATTAAGCATTGATACATGTATCCGAGTCATAATTTTCACTAAATTGGGTGAGTTTCCCTCCAAAAATTATTCGTGCTCAAATTTAAGAAGATCTAATACCCTGATTTCTAAATCTGCAAATACCTGATCGGAGCAGATCCATCGACCTAATGCAAACCAAATTTTCAGCACTAGAATTTGTGCTATTCTAAGAATATACGATCACTTTCTACATGATAAAAAATATATCTATTCAGCTTTGGAAGCTGTGTCATTACGATCATCAGAGGGGTACTGTATGTTCGCTTTCAAGACTACCGGTCTGCTACATGTACCTCCTATTTTTGTGGGAGGCCCGTTGGCCGAGTGGTTTAGATCGCCGACATACAGTGCTGGCGATTAGGTGCCTGACTCTGGGTTCGCTGGTTCGAATCCTGCCAGGGACTCGACCAAATTTTCAGCACTAGAATTTGTGCTATTCTAAGATAGTGTTATCCCAAAATAACGAAAATACTGCTAATGCATCTCCTTTGAACAGTTGCAAAATGTGTGTAAATAATATAAGATATAATTACTTTGTCTGAATTATTGATTGAAAAATTTATTTCCTCTTTGAGGCACAAATATCACAGATGTCTGCAAAGGCATGAAAGATGTAAGTCACTCTGCCCCAATTAGACAGAGGTGATTAATAATTAATCCCCTTCGACAGGGCAAATTTTGGTTTACCAAGCCCTCTCCTGAAAGCGTGAAACTGGAATAACGGGCAGTTACAATACAGTTATGGCGGATTCCACGATAACCTACATGTAGTCCACTCTTGTCAAATTCTCCGTCCAACCGAAAAATGACATTAGCAACGTCCAAAATACTAAAAGATAGTGCCACAGCACTGTAGCTCATCTGGCTGTAACTGGAGAAAGTAGCTGTGACAAATTTTTACTGAAGAACTGCAATAGATGAGTTTCTAGTTTGTGTTGTCCCCCCGAACACTAAATGATCCATGCAGTAATTTCATCAGATTTCATGATAAAGTTTCATGGGGAATTTAAGATGCCGCCTCATTGGATTTTCGAAATGGATCAAAAAATGTATCTTGCACACAACTGGACCACAAGGGGAACCTGTGACAAAGATCCATGCAGTAATTTCCTGAGAATTCACGATAACAAAATTTCATGGGGAAATTCAAGATGGCCACCTGGAGGCCATATTGGATTTTCAAATTGGACCAGAAAACTTATCTTGCACAACTTGACCCCAAGGGGAACCCGTGTATCAAACTTGAGAAAGATCAATGCAGTAGTTCTTGAGAAATCGCGATAATAAAGCTTCATGAGGAAATCCAAGATGGCTACCTGGTGGCCATATTGGATTTCCGAATCAAATAACAAAAGATATCTTGCACAACCAGACCCCAAGGGGAACCTGGGTACCAAATTTGAGAAAGATTCATGCAATACTTCCTGAGAAATCACGATAACAAAGTTTCACAGGGAAATCCAAGATGGCGGCCTGGTGGCCATATTGGATTTTTGAATCAGAGCAGAAAAGGTATCTTGCACAACTAGACCCCAAGGGGAACCTGTGTACCAAATTTGAGAAAGATCCATGAAGTAGTTCCTGAGAAATCGCAATAACAATGTTTCATGGAGAAATCCAAGATGGCCGCCTGTTGGCTATATTGGATTTTTGAATCAGACCACAAATGGTATCTTGTACAACTAGACCCCAAGGGGAACCTGTGTACCAAATTTGAGAAAGATTCATAGAATAGTTCCTGAGAAATCACGATAATAATGTTTCATCTGGAAATCCAAGATGGCCACCTGGTGGCCCTATTGGATTTTTGAATCAGACCACAAAAGGTATCTTGCACAACTAGGCCCCAAGGGGAACCTGTGTATCAAATTTGAGAAAGATCAATGCAGTAGTTCCTGAGAAATCGCGATAACAAAGTTTCATGGGGAAATCGAAGATGGTCGCCTGGTGGCCATATTGGAAGTTCAAATCAGAGCAGAAAAGGTATCTTGCACAACTAGACCCCAAGGGGAACATGTGTACCAAATTTGAGAAAGATCTATGCAGTAGTTTATGAGAAATCGCGATAATGTTTCATCGGGAAATTCAAGATGGCCACCTGGGGGCCATATTGGATTTCTGAATCAGACCACAAAATGTATCTTGCACAACTAGACCACAAGGGGAACCTGTGTACCAAATTTGAGAAAGATTCATGAAGTAGTTCCTGAGAAATCGCAATAACAATGTTCCATGGGGAAATCCAAGATGGCTGCCTGGTGGCCATATTGGATTTTTGAATCAGACCACAAATGGTATCTTGCACAACTAGACCCCAAGGGGAACCTGTGTACCAAATTTGAGAAATATCCATGAAGAAGTTCCCGAGAAATCGCAATAACAATGTTCCATGGGGAAATCCAAGATGGCTGCCTGGTGGCCATATTGGATTTTTGAATCAGACCACAAAAGGTATCTTGCACAACTAGACCCCAAGGGGAACCTGTGTACCAAATTTGAGAAAGATCTATGCAGTTGTTTCTGAGAAATCGCTATAACAATGTTTCGTCGGGAAATTGAAGATGGCCGCCTGGTGGCCATATTGGATTTCTGAATCAGACCACGAAAGGTATCTTGCACAACTAGACCACAAGGGGAACCTGTGTACCAAATTTGAGAAAGATTCATGAAGTAGTTCCTGAGAAATCGCAATAACAATGTTCCATGGGGAAATCCAAGATGGCTGCCTGGTGGCACTGGTGACCGCACTGACAAGGGAGCACTTTATTGTTCTCCTTCACGATGTGGTTCACTGGCAAACATTGCATAGGAAATCAACAAATTAGCAGTAGATAACGACTGCTCCACAAACTTATGATGGTGGATTTTTTCTTGGTGGGTGTATCATTTGTGTGAAATAATGGGACTTACTAGTCAGAATGTGACATATTTTTGGTGCAAAGATATTCATAAGAACCCAGCTTTATTTATCCAACAAAATTGTCACCAGTAATGGAATAAAAAAAACTGCATGTAACTTGTTTATATATCGACGCTGGCGAAAGGTCAATGGCGCACTCTGCAGAGGGGACAGCCACCTGCCCTGGGTCTAATTTTATCACGTACATCTAGCCCGAAAACATCGTCTAAGGAGTTTTTTTTATTGTTGTTGCTGAATGTGATGGGAATGCCACGCTCCCTTACCCTATATCATGTATATTCACCTATCACAGCTAGAGATTCTGAGTTATGTATACGCACATCCATAAAGCAAAATTATACAAGCTGAGTAGCTAGCAGGTCCTCCGCCAAGTAGCTTGTTTGAGAGCATACAGCATATACGCTTCCAATATCTCCTTAAATATAACTTGGAAAGTTGATATGTGTATGTGGAAAGAGACGTTCATCTGGAATTGTTGAGACAATTTGAGGAGGTTTGGAAAGCAGTAATGGGTAGTGTAACACTGGAATGTAAGTCTGTAGTTGTATATGGATTTGTGGATGGTGAGGTTTATAAATCGATGAGTGGAATAGATCAAGATATCGCGTTCACAACACATATGGGTACAATATGGGTGAGTGAAATCCAAGATGGTCAATGGCAGCCATCTTGGATTACATACTACCTCAATGAAAATCAATACCAATCGCTGTCTAACTGATGTGAAGCACCGTCTCGGGTTTGAAGTTGATTGGTCAAATTGTTGTCGAGATATCACGTTCACAAGATCCGAGACAGATGGAATCCAATATCGTCAATGGCAGCCATCTTGGATTATGTACCTCAGTGAAAACCAATACCAATGGCCGTCTAACTGATGTGAAAAACCATCCCAAGTTTGAAGTCGATTGGTTGATTTGTTTTTGAGATATCGTGTTAACAAGATGTGGAACGGAGTGAATCCAATATGGTCCATGGCAGCCATCTTGGATTACGTATCTCAGTGAAAATCAAAACCAATGGCCGTTTAACTGATGCGAAGCACATTCTCAAGTTTGAAGTGGATTGGTCAAACTGTTGTCGAGATATCGCGTTCACAAGATGTGGAATGGACAGAATCCAATATGGTCAATGGCAGCCATATTGGATTACGTTCCTCAGTGAAAATCAACACCAATGGCCGTCTGATGTGAAGAACCTTCCCAAGCTTGAAGTTGATTGGTGGAATTGTTCTTGAGATATCGCGTTCACAAGATGTGGGACGAACAGAATCCAATATGGTCGATGGCGGCCATCTTGGATTACGTACTTCAGTGAAAATCAATACCAATGGTCGTCTAACTGATGTGAAGCACCTTCTCAAGTTTGAAGTCGATTGGTCGAATTGTTCTTGAGATATCGCGTTCACAAGATGTGGGACGGACAGAATCCAATATGGTCGAGGGCGGCCATCTTGGATGACGTACCTCAGTGAAAATCACTACCAATGGCCGTCTAACTGATGTGAAGCACCTTCTCAAGTTTGAAGTCGATTGGTCGAATTGTTCTTGAGATATCGCGTTCACAAGATGTGGGACGGACAAAATCCAATATGGTCGATGGCGGCCATCTTGGATTACGTACCTCAGTGAAAATCAATACCAATGGCCGTCTAACTGATGTGAAGCACCTTCTCAAGTTTGAAGTCGATTGGTCGAATTGTTCGCGTTCACAAGATGTGGGACGGACGGACGGAAGGACGGACGGAGGGACGGACGGAAGGACGGACGGCTAGCATTTCCAAGTCCTCCCACCACTTCGTGGCGGAGGACAATTAGCCAGACATATGAAAGTTGGAAGCATGCACCACAGGTGCTTCTATCTACCATTCTACATGTATGTTCCACCCCCAACCCTATACTATATCGGGTTGGGGTGGAACATCGAACGGTAGAGAGAAGCACTTGTGGTATGCACGCATGGATTCGCTACAAGAGTCAACTTATCCGATGATCATTCCGAGTCCGAAAACCCCACAGATCCAAAGCACCAGAATGACAGTAATTTTGTTTACCCTAATTCAAGCCTTGATTGTAAACCAATTAAGTTTGAAGCTTTCAGACTGAGGGAATATATTTCATTAAAATAATATTTGAATGGTTGTTCATTCCCGGGATACAAATTGATACATGGCAGATTGGCGGTGTTTCCTTATGTACAGTATTATCATTATTGGTGGATTTACACACGTAGAAAAAAATAGCTGTCCAACTTCATAAATAGCAGGTGATGTTATTGTTAGATTTGAACTGTGATTTTATTTTCGATGAAAAAAAATAGGTCATCACAAATTTCCTAATTCGGACCCTGCTGCAACACATTTCCCTTATACTTTGCACGGATTCCGAATTACACCTGGGTTGACTTCAATGTCCCCAGCTAGTTTGGTGACACAATAACAAAAAGACATGTACAATGGCATTAGGTCGCACCGCAGGCAACGTCCAACGATATGATGTCCTGGTATGACCGGTGTTGTTGTTGTTACTCGCCTAAACCACAGGCCACACACCAACATAGTGCCACAGTTGAGTTTTCCAGAGTGATGATTTGTTATACATTCCCCACCAGGATCTAGTTTCTATTTAAAACATATTCTGGGCTCTTCCATAGAAGAGGCATTCATTAGGGTCGAGTAAAACCTCAACATGATCATAAGAACGTGCAGGGCAGTCCCTACAGCCGCTATGTTAATGAGTGTCCAGTTTCCGTTACCTATTTTATGTTCGGTCAACTTTTCAAGTTTTTGTCGCAAACTCGGAAAAACAAAGTCTCACAAATCTCAACCAAGCAGTTTGGGTTGTCCACCAACAATTATAAAAGTCGATAGAAGAGTGTAACAACGTTAACACTTTAAAATATATGTTTTGAGATAGCTGAAAATTTTGTATTCCTGTTCAATCAAGGGACATCACTCGTTATCTCATCTGTCACCAATCCTGCACAAAAATAGTTTTACACATTGGGTGCATGTAATATGCAGAGATCTTTCCATGAATATTTCAGAAGCAGAATGTGGAAAAAACATTTATGAATACAGGGAAATTATTACGTAAATGATTTGACCACCACTGGAGTTTAGAAACTTACCATAAAAAGATAATGGAGAGGGTCTTGAGGGGTGAGATTAAATGGTGAAAATTCCAAACTGTAACTCAACACACATATTTCATCAAAATGTAAATGAATACAGGCAAAGCGAAATATCCCATTGTTTTCTAAAATGAATTACACCTACATTTTGTATACTGGTATTATTTAATACTAAATTACTGTTTGAACACGCTTTCTAATGGGAATGAGTTAGCCCCACAAAATCACTCAACATGCGCCTCTCAAAATCTGTGGTTTAGCAGACGACATATTTTGAGTAGGAAAGTAGTGCCACTGGAAAATTAACAAATACACGCATAAAATTAGATAAATGCAAATGTAACTTGAAGATATCAGACCTGAAACTATATACGAACATTAAAAATACAGAAACCTGGACACTCTAAAGAAGGAAGTTTCAGACCTCTTTCTTGTCGTGCAAGAACTCTTATCTTTTTCTGTGTTAGCAAGACACAGAGCCGGTGCTCAAGTTTTCTTCACTTTAAGACAGGACCATTAGTCCCTACGGGACTAGCCCCGTAAAAAGATCCATGCAGTAGTTCCGGAGAAATCGCGATAACAAAAATTTCATGGGGAAATCCAAGATGGCCGCCTGGCGGCCATATTTAAAATCGTATCGACACGGCATGAACAAATTCTGGTGTACTCAGTGGGGGGAACATGCATGCCAAGTTTCAGCTTAATCGGTCAAGCGGTTTCAGAGAAGAAGATGTTTACACACGACGGACGACACACAACGGACGACGGACAATCAGGCCATGACATTAGCCCATCGGGCCTTCGGCCCAGATGAGCTAAAAACTAACTCCTTGTCATGTACATGTACATGTTTGCTAAACCCACCAAAGTTGTGTAACCATTTTACCCTGTAGAGAGACAGTCTTATCCGGTATATTTCTTGTCTGCAGTATTATAGAGAGACAGAAATGTAAATGTTGCTAATGTCACTTGTTCTAATGTCATATTTCCGTCATACTTTTTTTACAATAATCAAATGTCAACTAAATTATTAAAAAAAAGATTTACAGTGATACTAGCTTGACCTTATTAAGATATATGTACCATTGCCAGTGTGTTAAATACCAATAACATGGATACTACGAGCATTTGAAAAACGTTGCGAATGTGATTTCCGTCCAACTCCCGTGAAGGAAATGACATTAGCAAAATTTTGAGAAGACCCTGTATTACAGCATGGGTGATGTCATACACTGACAAGGGTACAGATACATCAATACAATTGGCCTAATTCCACTGAGCATATGCAAGTGCTTGTCTTACAAGAAATTTCTTGTAAATATACAAATAGAAAAATGACATAGGTAACAAATAAATATACAAAATAGAAAAATGACATAGGTAACAAAAAATTTTGTTTTGTCCCACTAAATTGAAAACTGTACATGGAATTCATAGGGGCTCCTGTTTATTTTCATCTTATGCAATTCATTGACATGTTCTTTAAAGACAGTAAGATACAGGGCACATTGTTTGTTAATGATATTTTTGAATTTATAGGTGTTGCAAATGTCATGTTCCGTCAATGATTGATGGCAATGTGTGTTAGTGGACTAGGGTATCATGGAATCTGCCTTATATGGACAGAGGTGATTAATAATTAACCCCCTTTGACAGGGCAAATTTTGGTTTACTAAGCCTTCTCCTGAAAGCGTGAAACTGGAATAACGGGCAGTTACAATACAGGTACCATATATGGTGGCTAGGAATTTGACCAATAGCCTGCTGTCAAGGATGAATGAAAGGAGAACAGAGGAGGAATAGAAGAATGTAGCGATGGACAGATCTGCCAAAATGGATGAATGAACGCAGACAATGTCAGGTCTAATAGCAAATACTGATAAACTGTTCCAGGTAACTTGCAAGGCTCTTTATCTGAATACAAAATCAGCACCCAGGTTCACAAACTTGCACCTATATACATAGCCTAAGGGGGGAGTCTTTGATACAAGTGGCACAGGGAAGGCTATTACTGGTCTTTTATGTTCCCAGTGAATGTATAATTTCATTCAAAATCAGTCCAGAATACATACTTTAATCATACACATGAACTTCACTAATATCCCATATATGTTGCAGTGGGCAGTCCAGGAATTTGAGGATGCACCTACAAAAATGTACGATGTTAAAGCATGCCAAGCAGGGCTTCGTGTTTAGCGCGAGTGATAGCTCACCTGCACGCAAACACTCGCGTAAATTCATGTCACGAGAGTGATTTTTAGCTCACGTAAACTGTCACATTTTATATTGTATTATATTGCAATCACTCGCCTGACTTTTAAATACCCTCTCCTAAATATTTTGACGTGAGCTATTTTTAGCTCACGCACTAATTCTAAACACGAAGCCCTGCAAGCCTTGGTACAACCATGCAAAAACAGTGGATAATATAGAGTGAGATTGACTCGTGTATCTTTCCAGGTCATTAGGTTAAACCGTCAATTTTCTGAAATTACTTGTTACCACCATATCAACATCCTCGCGAGCCAGTGTATGAATCGATATAGGTTATGATCGATACACTGGCTTGGTTAGCTACCGATAGCAGTTCTGGATATAAATAGCTACTAAACCGAACCAAGTAAGCGCGCTGAAGCAGCTCATCAGGCCAATCCGTAGCGAGGTTTGAGTTTTGACTGGTTTGAATTTCATCGCCGGCCAGACTACCTTTGAAGTTAGCGTGAAATCGACATCGGGTGGCAAAGCGAAAACCGCAGACTTCAGATAACGACGCTCCAATTCAAAACAACCAGGAGTGTGAGTGAACCACTGGGGATGAAATGTACGAGATTGTGTAACAGACGCAATGACTCAAGAACTCATCCGAATCACCAAAAAGGTCCAGGTAAAAACCCTCTGCGAGGATTTAGGGATTACCTGGACTTGAGCAGATGCCATATGCCTAGGAATATCAACTTACATTACAAATGTATATTAGGCAATAAAAGCAGAAGCAGTTCGAAAATCAGCTTGGGGTGCCACTGTGATATGGACATTTGACCTTTGATCATTTCAGCACCTGGCGTATCATCTCTCAGTGATATAAATGTATCCATTCATGGAGCCTATATATATATATAGTAGGCTCCATGATCCATTCAAACAAGAAATGAATTTCGATATTTCCTGATTTTAGACACTGGAGTGACCTTGACCTCAATTTTGATATGCGACATCTGTGTGACCCATTAATTTATCCTGGTCAAATTTGACAGAGATCGGTCAATTTGTTGGAAAGTAAATAAATATGGAAAGTTGAGAGGAACAGAAGAGAAAAACAAAATGTTTTGCTTTCTACAGGACTTCGCTAGCTAAAGATGACATACATGTAGCAAGGCTCAAATTAGGAAATTTCTGAAGAACTGCTAATTCCTTTTTCTTTTTTTGCCTGGAAAATTTTGTAGGTCAAATATCAGATGACCTGCTATAATTTAGAATGACCAGCTAAATTGATGTTATGAATATTTGATGCTGAAGACCAATAGTATGGAATGATCATCCGCTGTTGAATTCTGAATAAAGTACATGTAGTTACGAAGCTATGAAGCGAGAAATCGAGTTTGTGGAGCAAAATTAGGCCGGTGATAATAATGGTTCATTTCCCATTACCAACCCTCATCTATATTTTGAGAGCAAATTAAAATCCATGAGGGATTTACTTTTTCATGAGTAAATCTTGCTCATTTTCTTCATATTTGTATATAATTGGTTTGCAAGTTGATAATTATCGCACTCAGCATGTGTATTTTTACAAGCAAGGCTATGAGAAATTCAAATAAACAATTAATTAACAGTGGCCTTATCAATTTTCTTTTGAAACTGATGAGTACTCGGACTTCTGAGAAATTTTCATAGCCTTCGATTCCCTACCCCCTCCCCCCCATTCTTTTTTTGGCTGACCATTTCAAGGTTGGTATCGGACATCCAAATTTTGGCCTGCTTTTAGCAATATTAGCCATTCACAGGGGTGTGATTTTGAGCCCTGCCATAGTCCAGTGAGGAAAAATATTTGATTACTAAGGTTTCTTTGTGGCTGGTCGGTGCACATGCAGGCATTGCTGGGCTGCCCAAAGGGTATATAGTTCTATAACAGAAGCACTCGCCCATGTATGGGAATTTAGAAGTATTGATAGACTTGCTGACTCTGCGATGTCTCAATTGTCAACTCTTCCAACTGTTAACAATGGTAACTTGTATAATGAAGCCTAGATGTCACTATTTAGAGGGCTATTCAGGCCACTGGCATACATAGCACCATCCAAGGACAAGAACTGGAAATTAACATGTGTCCATGAATCTAGGATCTAACTGTCACAGGTGTTCTCTAATTATCAGGTAATGACTTCACAATAACACATCTGTACATGTATCTTTAGACACGCAATCTGTTAATAAGTGTTCCTCTGCAGCCCCAGGCCATCAAAACAGATCTGTGTTCCAGGTAACCCTACAGTAATTCCTGTAATGTTTCGATCACAGGAAGTGAAATTTTTCATAATAAAATCTGTGTTTGAGCAAATTTATTAGAATACGAATTTGACAAAATGGTTCAAAATCATGCATTTATTATTTCTTTGTAATTTCTATGATTTTAGAGGGTGATTAAAGTTATTAGAAAACCTGATGGAATTTTGTCCCCAAAATTGGGGTATTTAAAAAAATTGTCATGTACAACGAACATGTAGGCTACCATCTGCAAATTGTCCGGTAATCAGTCAGTGAGTGAGTGAGTCCATCCGAATCCTTTCGTCGGCAAAATAAGGAGAACCATTGACATTAGAACCTTGATTTTTGACATGAAGGTGCATTAGGGGACCAGCAAGTTCTGAGCTGACCTACTTTTGATGAAAATTTCTGCTGCTTTTTGATGAAAATCACTGCTGATTCTGACTTGAGCAGTGCCCATCTTAATATAGGCAGGTTTTCAGCTGGGGCTGGGATTTCCGAGAGTTCAGTGCGTGTCGGAGTCCTAATGCCTAGCTATCCTACATGTACTTCGTAGGTCCTGTGACGTTAGTCACACTGCCATGTTAGAATAGAAAGTTGACAAAATGGTTCAAAATCATGCATATACATATATTATTTCTTCGTTATTTCAATGATTTTAGAGGGTGATTAAAGTTATTGGAAAACCTGATATTTAAAACAAAACTGTCATGTACATGAATATAATTTGCATTTATACAGTAACAAATTTTGTTGTTTAGGCGCAAAAAAAAAGACCTGTGTTTCCGGTAACCCGACCGACCCTAGATTTTTCTGCCGACCCTAATATTTTTTTTATTTTTTTCTGACTGATAATTCTCGCAAATGGCCCCAAAAGATGGGTAGACGGTAGAGAGATTGAGACGGACCAAGTTACAATATATATTATCCAATAATATAGGCGGGCCAATGCTTGGATAGCCTTTTGATCGACATGGGCTTACGTTTATTTCAAAATCATCCTCGTCCGGCATCTCTCGCCTACCAGCGCCATGTTTTTTTTTGCATTCTGGGAATCCACGAAGTCGGACTTCGTCACCCATAGTGCGATTACTGCTGGCGCGAGGGTTCCCGATTCTCCAGCGAACTCTCCCGTGAAGCAACAACCACAAATGCAAAAAGACGACTGTCCGATGATTTTGCCATTGTTGAATTTGATCGATTGATGCTCATTCTCCTGATAAGTAAAGATAAATTGGGCGTTCTCCTGACAAGTAAAGACAAATGGGGATGAAGGAATACTACCAACTGCTGCCTTTTCGTGGCAGTTTCATAACGCGACTTGCCTACGCTGAACCACGCTGAACATGTTCTGCACGGGGCACTGCAGGCAGCCAGTGCCGTAGACGATCTATTCTATACGTTTTTGTCGAGATTTCGAACTGAATTTTTCGTAAAACATTAAAATTTCACACAGTATATCAACTCAATTATAGTAATTATATCCCCAGAGTACCATGTGAAGAGAGCATTTCTCAATTAGATGGGGTTTTTTTTAAAATTTATTTTTGAACATCACGGACAGCATGTTATACTGTACAGATTAGATAGACTATTGTCATCCTGGCCCTGATAACATGGTAGCCTATGGTGATGTGTTGTCCTTACATAAAAAAGCTGGACTTTTTAATGTCTTTTTATCTAGCAAGTAAATCAATGAAAACCCAAGAAGATTCTGGTTGAGGCCATGGGCCATTAACTCCAAATCTTTTGGACATTATGATTATATCTCAAGAACAAAACATTCTCGCAAACTTTAACTGGGCTCACATCAACTAGAGGATGAATGGATTTGTTTGTTCTTCTACCCACCTAAATCCAAAATGACCATTTACCTCAATTTTTTCAGGCCATGGTCTTACTTGACAGAAGAGAAATATTTAACTCAATCACTTATGTATATATTTACACAATATTTAATTCATAAACATTTATGCATAAATGTCATTAGTTCAAAATGGAACTCTTTCTGGTTGTGTAGTACAAAGAACAGCGTAAAATAATGCGTATTCCATTAGCCCCCATATAAAAAAAAATTCCAAAAGAAAAAAAATTCCCTACCTACCTACCCTATTTTTTCTGATGCATGTTACCGGAAACACAGGATTTTTTTTTTTAGGCCTTATTAAAACATACATGTACATGCACACTAGTATACCCTATTTCTTCTAATTTTTCCAACAGCATTTCTAGACTAATTTGAAGCAGGAGAAAACACATCTTTATATCAACTGAGGCTAAATACTGTGACATGAATCAGTTATTTATCCCAAGAACTGGAAATAAAGCTAGTGATATTTGTAGAATGTTCGCAGAATTTCTCTCCACAGATGCCTGAAGTTAAGTTTTACGGTCTGAAAAATTAGAAAAAATAGAGTAATTACAAAATTAATGTTATGACATGCAACAATTTATAAGGTATGTCGCTTGGTGCTTTTGACATGTGATGATGGACAAAGCAAACGGGATTAAGAAAAAATAACCTTAATACATGCCTCCACTTTACAAGAGGTAGAAGAATATGTGCACCTCACCGCACTAGTTTTCCCCAAAACAAAAACACTTGTAAGATATTTTTGGCCTGAAGCAATCATCCTTTATCATGTTTATGAAACAATGTCGAAACCAGAAGCAAATCAACTAGAAGTGTGTAACATTACATTAGGATAGTTATACATGTAGTATGCATTGGCCACTACCACCCTAAACACTTCGAATATGAAGCAGTGAAATTTCAGGTCTTGTTCGTGCAGGTTCAAAACCAAACTCAAGTGATGCATCATAGGAGATTAGCTGATGTTGAAACTGAAAAACTCCATCTACATTACATGATCAATCTCACCCATGATCCCCCGCATCCCGACACTGCATGCATATCGTCGTTCTTGTGTACAGATTGTGCAAGAGTACATGTATTGTAGGTGGTTTAACGAGTGCCTGTGCTGTCTGGTTACATGTACTCTAATCTAACGCGCTTCGTTGTTGACCGCTAGCCTCACAAAGCTGAACCGGCACAGGTTTGAGCCCAGCTGGTCCATGTGTGAAAGTTTGTCAGTTACTTGCCGAAGGGCGGTGGTTCTCTCCGGGTACTCCGGCTTCCTCCACCAACCAAACTGACTGTCACCATATGAGTGAAACAAACTTGAGTGTGACTTTAAGCCAAATTCCCTCCCTCTAGGCTCTAATCTAACGTTATACACTTCTAGTTGATTGACTTGTCAAAACTCTTTTTCTTTCCTTTACCCATTCAGTTAAAGAGCAGTTTTAATCAGTAAAGCGCAAATGGTTTTTCACGAAAAAAATAGTGCAAACTTTTAATATGTCAAACCCGTTTAAAGAAAAATCTCGAAATGAAACTCATTCACATGTACAAGTACATGTTAAGGTCAGACATTTGTAACCTGTAAATTGTTTGTTGCATTCTTCAATCTTGCTAAGTACTTTGTAGATGTAATTTATTTAAATGTCAAATCAACAATCAAGTTAATTGACAATATACCCATGTAGTTAACCAATTACACAAATGTACATACTATTCATAACATAGGGGTACAATTTTGTTTACATGTAGAAAATTACAGGAAATTAAGCCTTGATACTTCGGAACCAATTAAATGCTCATTGGAATACGATTTAAATGGGGTGTCCTGACTAGTCTATAGCTATATGAATCTACAGTTGTATATATGTAAACACACTTAATCATGAGGCTGACATTTTAACTGTAGATGGCCCAGACCAGCAGATATACTGGTATACAAATGCTTGCCACGATGACATTTGAATCAAATGAAAATAATATTTACACGTGTAGCTTGCCTATGACATAAACTAGATTAGCTTTGTAATAACATCCTGTCTAAATGATACATTTTAAGGCACCCCAAAAATAAATTGATTGCTTATCATTCTGTAAATGTAATTTGATGGAATATATATACAGGGTACCTTGATGAATTTGCACTTTCAGGGTTACCAAGTGACTGGCATACATGTACCGCACAAAAAAGTGTATTATATTATATCTGCTAAATCAGGACCAACAATCGAGCCACTAAACGGACCCCCTTCTACATGTAGTTGTTGAATTCTGGTGTTATTTCTAGTTTTACTGCATTTTCAACAAATTTTCTTCATGCAACCCTGCAGCCTGTGTTCAAATCAGTTAAAGGTGAACTGAAAAGCTTTCCAATGTTCTGTTAAAATGTCATAAAACAAGAACTTCTATAGTTGTTACAAATATGTGTGGTAATGGTTCTGTGGGTATTGTTTTATTTTGGGTATATGAGAAGTCAAAACGGGAGCCAGAACTTTTAAAAACGTCATCGCTTGCCTCCCGTTGTTTTTGGAATGTCATGAAGTTATAGTGGTCCTCGCTCATTCATCCGACGTAGCATGACGTCACATTTAAATAAAACTTGAATGAAGGGGGCCGCTATAACGTTCTACAAATCAAGAGAGACAAGCGATGCAAGTTTTCAAGACGGATTTATAACAGGATAACTTAAATATTGTTATTAGTACAATTTTGCAAAATATATTTGCCCCAAAAACGTATAAAAATGATGTCACATAAGACAAGATGTATACATGTATAAGCAACATTTTAGAAAAAATTAAAAGCTTTGCAGTTCACCTTTAAAATAAAAAAATTCTCTGGCATGCTTTAAATAACTGCAAACAGTTCAACACAATTTCAATGTTTAATTGATGGAGGATACAAATTTATCTACTGTCGAAATGTTTACAATAACTACATGCAGCCTAGATGCCAGATAAAGATTTTAACGAATTTGAAATCTCTATTGGGGTCTTTGGTGCCGGACTAAAATTTGTTTAAACTGGGAATGGTGGAAATGGAAATAAAGAAGAGAAACGCGTACATTGTATAAAAGGGGGCCTGTTTAGCACCTCGATTGTTGGCCCTGACATGTACATGTTTTCACTACACTCGCAACTTAATTCTTCCACGGGATCTCTGGTGGCAGCCACATGTAACCCTCGAAGAACATGGACTCCATATTATGATGTCATGTGACTTCTGAATAGATCATGTGGCAGATTCGACAAGAACCGATGATGTCACTGAGACCATATAACTTAAACAGGTGACACATTCAATGATCAAGCTGCTAAATAATTTGTAATTTTATATTTTCATGGCCATAACAACAATTGTCAGAACATTCAGCATAAATTTGGGATCCGTAATCTATAATTTGCTGATCGACAGTTCATGTGTCCTCATTTGGGGTATGGTTTTGAGTCCTGCAAAATAGGTGATTCTGGGAAGTATATCCACAGATTTATGATGAGGA